>JABFPB010002873.1:0-18716 GCA_022817645.1 Ceratoteleas bidentatus | reverse complement strand
GTTGTCCCAATCATACATATGGTAATCCCAAGAAAATGCACGTTTGGTTGCTATAATCGAGTCAGTTTTTTCAGTGAAATTAATAATGGTTTCATATGACATGTAAAGCAACACCATTAATTCGGTAGCTCCTATCAAAAACGTCGTTATTCAGATTTCGCCATGTTATTTAAATGAGGAAATCTAAATAACGACGTTTTTGATAGGAGCAATCAAAATTATATGGAATTATATGGTGCAATATGTTATGTTATGTAACCGGTTGTTGATGGGCAATATTTTGAATTCCCGAGAATTAGAAATAAACACAAATTTCAAATAACAAAGTTAGAAATAAAAATAATAGTTCATCGGGAGGGCAGAATATTACTGAAATATCATACTGTATATCATACTGACCATGTAATATACAACATAGATATTACATATCCAAAATATGAATGAAAAGAATATAAATTTGGTCGAATGTACTCTTAACCTGAATTTGTATTACAAATTACAATAAACGTATACAATTTAATATTATTTTCTCTAAAATTCCATTAATATTTGAATATTAAATAAGAAATTGTGAATTCTAAGGAAGAAATATATTTTATTTAACTGAAACTTTAAGATTAATTAACACCCTTATTAACACATTATTTCATGTCATTCATATCAAATTCATACAATTACAGATTTCTGATTTTAGTTACTTAAATCATAAAAAATTTCCTGGACATATTTCAGTATAATATTTTTGAGTATTACCTTTTCACCTAATATTTTCCATTTTACACATGCAATACGGTTTTTATCCATTGTACGTCTCCAAAAAATCTGAACTCCGAATTTCCCCGTGTAATCCATTTGCCTCGTGAATTCGTTAGAGCAACCCGAATTACGCCCCAATTTCTAATCTCGAAACAACACGAAACACGTAATTTCCAATCTCGCACGATGACTATCAAAAGTCAAGTAATTCGCGGATCCGAACACATCTGATTCCGCGATTATTTTCGCCGTTTTCTCGACCGAAAGTGCTTAACTTCGCACGTAATTGTAACGTGAAAACTTTCCACCGAACGAAGTTATATTTAGCACCCCTTTACACTTGTCCTTATCCTTCTTCTACGACTTATAAGTGTCTTACAATAAAATGCAATTATGGACATTTGTTCCGTCAGAATTAAGGGAATCATGATTTTAATCGAAAAGTTTTTGTTCCCATTCTTTATCCTCCCGAAATCTCATCTGATGCATTCTCGTAGTATAATTATTTTATTTCCATGAAATTGCTCCTAGATGTTTAATTCATTAAATTATGCACTTTGCAAAGGAGATGAATAAATAGAAACTAACAAAGCCCTCTTTTCAGCCCTTTTACTTCCGGAAGTAATTAGAGAATTTTAATTAAATGCGATTTGCAATCAGGTTAAATTTTTATTAAATCCGAGAAGTCAAAATATTTTATTTCGAAGCATTAAACCTTTTCAACAGATTTTTTACCAATACATTGTTCTGTATAAATATCGGTATGATAAAAAATGTTCTTTTAATTAAAATTAAAACCTACAAATGGTATTGAATTAAAAATACTATAAAATCGCACATCAACTGAATTCTGAAGAAAGCTTCCTAATGGCAGTAAAACCTACTATCTATCTTGTAAAAAATGGCACGAAAACCCTCATTTTTCCTCATTTTCCTGTTTCTGTTCTGATGTTCGACTCCTGTATGCCCAATTCTCGTACCGTACTCCATTATCAAACATCAAGTTGCGAAATAATTAAAAGTAATGCTCCTCTAAATCAGAGCGAAGAAAAAGGGAAACGTGGTTCAGCCGGGTTACAAATCTATCCGCGTTTAAATCGACTTGCACGGCGCCGCGCGATTTAATGCTGTAGTAAATAATTTAACCATCATTTACTGTCAGGGCAAATCCGTTCACTTTGAGCAGTTACATCCATATTTACGATTTGCGGTAAATGCCCCGCGATTTATTAGTTAGAACAACGAGCAACTCGAGTACACTTCGGGGCTGTTTGTGCTCGCAAAACGTGTTACTGCCTTCAAGTTAAACACTTTCAGGAAACTCGAAAACGATTAATTCCTCCACCTTTTTGCATCAGAACATGATTTTTCATTCTACATTTTTTTCTGGTAAAGACAGTTCTATAAACCATTTGAATTATATCGATAAAAATTTTTTATTTGCAAATTTAAAGTTTCATAAATTTGAACTGAAAAAAAATTGTTTTTCTGCATTTTTGGGCTGAGAATGTAGAGGATTTTTGAGAGAAAACTTCATTTTTTAAAATAGCACCTTTTTTTGCTGAGACTGCTAATGATAAAAATGTTTGTTTGTCCAAAGAAAGATCACATCGAAGACGATTTATTGGAGTCACTGATATGCCCATTATTCGCCCGATATCCCCCATTATGTCGTAAAATAAATCAATCAAGCAGGCATCATTGAATAAGTTGATCAGACTATTTTTTTCGAGCCTCTTTCATTCGTCATAATGTGCTACCCCAGAAAACACACGATTTATCAGCATTATTCAAATCAACATCCCGGTTTGACGTCGGTGTATTTTCGTATTAAGGGACGATAAATGGCCGCGATAAGCGATTCGTGGTTACTCAGATGTCATCGGGCCGCCATTGTGCGCGCTCCCGATCAATGGATTCGATCAAGAGTGCCACTTCCGTAAGAAATTGTGGCTAAGTCTTCAAGGGCGCTGTTAACAGTCACGTCGAGAGCTTTTATCGATCATTTAACAATCGGCAGGGTTTCTCGGGGAAACATATTTTCACTGCAAATCTCGAGAGGATGTCACGGCGGAATCGCGATTTTAAAATTTGAAATTCCCGCCATAACTGTGTTATAAATAATTTAACAGATGTGAGAAAAATGAAGAGAACCGAAGAAGATTTTTTAGGTTTTTGTGTTTAGTTAGCAATTTTTGAGGTTATGATTTTTCGTAATGGTTTAATTATTTTAATATATTTTAATGCAGCTGTGTAATGGAATGTGAACAATGTAATGGATTTTTTGTTGGATATTTTTGTTGTAAATCTTAAAAGGAAGTGAAAGCGAATAATTTAGCAGAATATTAAACTTTATGAGAACCAAAGACGTTTTTTATTTAATTTTATGAGTGGTTTGTAATTTTTTAAGGTTAGGGTTTTCAAATACGTCAACCTCTTAAGATTGCCACGATTAAAATTTTTATTGTTTTCCCATTCAACAACAATTTGTATATGAAAATTGTAAATTTCAGACTGGTTAGATCTATCAAGATTCACAATAGTTAGAAGCCTGGATTACATATGGATTTTATCGGATCATAAAACAGTTTTTGATGGTTCTATTAGTAGTGGCTTTACGAATATGTTCAGAGCGTAACAGATTCGAAGATTAGGACGGTGGGAAATGAGATCTGTAACGGATTATGATATGTCAGGATTTGGTACTGTATAATCGACAAAGTCAGAACGAATTAGTGTAATTGAAGAGAAATGGGAAAAGTCATCAACTATCCGCAGTTGTAAAAATCGTCGCAAGAAAATTAATGACTATATTTCGAATCTGGGGAATCCATATTTTGATAAGCTTTTCGTCGAAACAAAGATTTTCACGATAAATGATATTTAAGTATTAAATATATCAAATTAAGAAATCACCAAATATTCCATTTCATTTGATTCAAATAAAAAAAATAATAGTATACTTTGCAAATTAGCAAACATTCAAATTATTAAGTGTAACAGTAGCAAATTATTAAAAAGATTCACATATTAATTGAAATCTTTCTGAATAAAGTCTGCAAACTGAAATGTAGCAAGAAACCTTAGAAAATTTGCAATATTTCTGAATGACATACAAGAAATCTTTTTTTATTTGAATATTCATCAATATTGGATATCTGTTAATCCGTGAAATGTAAATAGAAGGATTTAACTGTTGCTTCTTCATTTGCGATACATGGAAAATTCCTCTGCGTGATCTCCGCAGGAATCTATCATCACTTTTTCAATTCCTCAAGCCAATTCAAACTTTATAATACGCATTTAAGAGTACAATGGTAAATCAATTTAATACTGACATATCATTACTAATCGACATTAAAAACATAAAGATCTATTTATTAAGAATTTTTAAAATATATTTTCTACATTTTAAAACATATTAAAAATATATATCTTGCCATAAAAACTAATATATTTCCTCATATAACATTGCTAAAATATTTTTGTCCTTCAAAAACGTCACCACCCGCCATTCCTCTATCTTTTTTCCACCCGTTACGAAAGAAGTTGCCACTTTTACGTGAATCCCTGCCACATTCGTCTCGTCGCCTGCATCATCTGCGCAAACTAACAAATTCATCGTTTTTGCCACCAGTTTCGGCACTTTTTAATACATCGTTTTCTCTCGCTGTCGCCGCGTCAAAAGCGTCGTCGCCGGACTTACGTGGCAGTTCCGTGAATGCACAATTATTTTGCAAATTTCAATGGCGAAGCGCGTCAACACAAATACTACACGGTCGCGAACAATGCGCCATGTTGTGGACGTTAATTATCTCGCTGAAACATAGGTCTCCGCAAGAAACAATAACAAAGGCATTTGCGCGGTTCTACGGGATGAAGAAAAATTGTATCATTTTTGCTGCCGGCGACGTGTACGTGCTTCTTGTTTCCAATGGATTGTTATCAATTTCACGAGCGAGTGTATTACAAGTACTTTCTATACATAGAATTCCGTATATAGAAAACTCTATATATACAACTGTAATTCATCGCGCGGACGGTGTAATCTCGGAGATGTTCGAGATGTTTATTGTATGTGCACGTACACTGCAAAATTGACAAAGGTGTTTCGAAAAAACGGCTATGGGAAGAAAGATGGGAGAGAGGTTAGACAGAATGTTATCTAATTGCTTCGATTGTGGGAAATGACTCGATTTCTTTTATCGCCAGAACGATTATTAGATGGTTAAGGTATCGAGGCGCACGTTGTTTAAAAAACGAAAAAAAACCGCTTTAAAAGGTCCTTTTAGAGGTTAAGTCTACCTAATCAGTCTAATCCGATTTTGTATCGGTCGGAAACACTTAATTGTTAATATCAATTTTGTGTTAATTATAAAATGTTAAGCCTCCTAATGAAGTTTCTTGATAAAATACTTTGGAGTCTTTAGATACTGAGTAAAACTTGGGTGATCCTTTATAATAGTTTTCCAAAAATGAGAACGTTACAAAATGCAACGATACATTTTTCCGGGTGAAAGTTTTCCACCAAAAAGTCGCCATTCAGACCCAGTTTGGAAAATCGGACCATTACGTAAACGCGTCTTAGTGTAGTCGAATTTTCACGAGGAACCGAACGATTCCAGCGTTTCACGAAGGACCACCCGCTGCAACGAATCGATCCAATTTTCACTTGATATTAATAATCGTTAAATTTGGCAAATGAACGCGCAATTTTGTCCGAATCCGACGCTCGCTTGGCAAGTGACCGTCCAAATTATGCCCCTGGCGTAACTGCTCCCTATTAAGTCCGTGTATTTATATGTGACTTTGACACCGAATATCTTGGCTTACGGATAATCGATAGCCACGAAATTTCGGCAATTTATTAAAAACGCGATGTTCCCGTTTTGCGACATTTAACAAATGGAAGCAATTAGAATATGATGAATCTTGGGTGCAAAAAGAAAAGGAATACAATTAAACATACGACATTCAAGATTGATAAGAAATAAACAAAATGAAATTAACAAACAAAAAGAAACAATCAAAACACGACGAAGAAGATAAAAGTAAAGGAACAAGAAATACATTGACAAAAAATATAATTGAAGTAGAAGAAACAGAGAATTAAAAAAGAAATGAAGGAACCAAAAGGATCAAAACAAAAAAAGAATATCAAAATAATTATACAATCATACATAAAATGAAACATAAAATACAGATGACTAAATCAGAAGAAAACGAACCGATAGAACCGATAGTGGAAAAAACGATACAATAAGATTGATTCCATAGGCGCAAAACAAAAATTCCATAGGCAAGGAAATCTTTTGTCCGTCAAGGTTGCTTCCATATTTGATCCTATTTCGAAACTTAAACAATATGTTTGAAATAGTATATTTCATTGGAAACTGTTTCGAAATCAGGTTTCCGTAAATAGTTTCCACACAAAAACTGACTTTATTGTGCATTTAATTGTGCACTTTTGGACTAAAAAATTGAATAAAAATTGAATTTAGTAACTGAAATTGAAAGAAATTGTCATTCCTTCTTGTGCGAAACCAAATAAAGTTGATTTTGTAATGTAATCTAAATATTTTATCAAATATATACAAAGTTGCAGTAAGAACCTGATCAACGAAGTTCTCTTTCTGTCTCGTTCTGACACATTATGATCGATCAAATTAAAAAATTGAAACTATATCTGAATTTGAAAAATTTCTTTATAAATTATAAAGAAATTTTAAATTAATTAAAAAATTTTCAAATATATCAATGAGGAAGGTTTCAAAGAATCTTCCTCATTATTATATCTGAATTTGATAATGTATTTTTCAGTTAAAGTCGATAGTTGACTACCATTTCTCCATAAGAGTTAGGTTAAATTGCACAATTGCTTCTAACCTTAGAAGCATTTATCTTGAAAATAGACTCGGGATGGCACATAAAATTGTACATAGATCTATTCCTTGTATTACAAAATAGCTCATTTTTGCAATTAATTCAAATTTTTAAATAAACACATTTTGCTATAACATTCTTACCTACGCATATTCGCATATTTATGCATATTTGGGTGAATTTTTTTATTAAAAGTTATTACTGGTGTATTTATATAATTATTCGTTGAAAGGAAAATAAAAAAATACATACAAAAGAAATATAGCAAAAAGAGACCATAAGGAAAGATCATAAGGAAAAGAAACAGAAAATAAACGAAAAACTTCGGAAAGAATACTGATTAAGCAAAACAATTAAAAAATCAACATAATTTACAAGAAAAGGGAAAACAAAAAATTTAGCAAACAAAAAATGAATATTGGAAAAAATCACTTAACTTACAAAAGACATAGAGATCACAATCAAAAGAAACATAAAAAGTAACGGAAACAATAAAACAAAAAGAGAAACAACAAAATGGAACAACTTAATTAGAAAACAAACAGACAATAGAAAACAAATATTTTAATTACATTTATTTACTCCAATAGAAACAACGCATACAAAATGGAAAAAGAGAAATGAACATTAAAAACGAAACGAAAACGACATAAAAATACTGAAAAAGAAAATCAAATACGAACGCTGAAGCAAAAGAATTATTAACAAAAACATCTCAAACAAACAAAAAACACAACAAAACCGAACAACTCGAGGTAAAAACCAAGAAAATACAAAACAAAATATCATTATTTCAAAATCAAAAAATGCATCAATAAAAAAACATTATTAAAAAACAAAAACAAATCATTATTTACTACAGAAACGTACACAAAACTAAGCAAATAACAAAAAACAAACAAAAACGACATAAAACCCAAAACAAAAATCCATAAATCCAACTCCCCGAAAAAAGCGGCTCGGCGCGACAGCCAAAAATTTTTCAATTTCCCGGATAAATTGCGCAGCCTCTGACGTATCACAAAGGCACTAAAAAGCGCTCGACACGGCCGATATCGGCGCGTATCCGTCCGACTGGATATTATGCCGCGTCCGTGTGCGTTTGTGTCGGTGTGCGCGTAATTTCCTCTCTCGCTTACGCAAACAAATTTATCGTCATTCCGTTGTTCGATTGGGCGATAAGCGCGCGCGGCACCCACCTCGTCCCATTTGATGAACTTCTCGCCGTTTTGCAGTTCCGGCGACA
Source organism: Ceratoteleas bidentatus (assembly GCA_022817645.1). Classification (NCBI taxonomy): domain Eukaryota; kingdom Metazoa; phylum Arthropoda; class Insecta; order Hymenoptera; family Scelionidae; genus Ceratoteleas; species Ceratoteleas bidentatus. The sequence continues at coordinate 10,831 of JABFPB010002873.1, read as the reverse complement.
CCTCCACGGGTTTCGTCTGCACGGCGTTCGCAGCGGGCTGCTGCTGCTGCGCCGGCTGCGGCTGCGGCTGCTTCGCTTCCGACATGTTTCCGCGGCGTTCCACGCCAACTCACGCGATCATCTTCGGAGCGAGATCAGCGCGACTCTTTGGCTGCGACCGCCTTCTGAAAGCATTTCGGCACACGTGTTTATCAGTCGGACAAGTTTGTCGTCAGAGAGAGAAGAAGTGGGGCGAGCGAATGTCAATACGCAGAGTGTGAACAATATTTGATAAAAAGAAATACAAAATTGGAAAAAACTATTGAAAGTTAATTAGGATCTAGCTTCCAATAGTGGATTAGGAAAATGAAAAATTATTTATTTGATAAAAAGAAATAGGAAAATTCGAAAAAACTATTGAAAGTTAATTAGGATCTAACTTTCAATAGTGGATTAGGAAAATGGAAAAAATGTTTAATATTTGTTGGGGGGCATTTAACATTTTGGATAATCCTATCGGAATTTACATTATTCAGTAGTTGGAATGGATCAATATTTCGTCAATATCAGGACGTAGAGGGTCTTAGAAACAATAATAATAATTTCAACTATAATGGTATTGGTAGGCTTGTTTTAGATGTATGGACTGAGAATTTGATCCGCGATGTTATGCCGGATTTATATGCGGAAATCCAATCATTTTTTCTCGCATCGCAAAAGCGTTGATTCAGTTTGATGGATGAAATGTATAGAAATTTGATATATTTGTAACTTCTTTATTATGGAAAATGACGAACGGAGCGAAAAGAGTTCTGGTCGAGATTGCAATTCGGTAAATGGCGGATCTTAACAGGATTTATCTATTTAGACCTGTTTGGTTTTGGTCCAAAGTCCAATATTTAACGGTGGAAAATGTATAAAATTTTCTGGAAACATGGTAAATATTTTAACCCTTGTTGATAATGTGCAAAGACACATTATCAACATTTTTCAGCCAGTTGATTGAAGAAACTTTAGTACCGTAGCCAGGATTCGAACCCACGACTCTGAAGTCTGAAACTGCAACCATTCAGCAGAAGAAGCTACACTTCCAAGATGAAAGTAGAACAACAGTATAATTCAGATAGATGACATTTTTGAAAGAGTCTCGAAGGTACAACTTCAAATTGACAAAGTGGTTACACATTCAGGCTTGAACATCGAAGGTCATGAGTTCGAATCCCACATAAGACTAAGTTTTTCAACAAATAGAAAAAGGTTTTCTACCTTTTCTATCGTTTTTCATTTACTGGATGGATATACTCAGCAAAAAACAATTGTGGCAATCGGACTTTATTGTCGGTTGTAGACGTACGGTTTTTAACGCGGAGAATATTTTTGCATAGAAATTTCCGTCAATTAGAGTGTAAACAAGGTTAGCGTTTTATGGGTGTTTGTAAACATAAAATGGGTGGGAATGTTTAGATGCATTTGTTTTTAGACGGTTTGGAAATTAATGTTTGATTTGCAACAGTTGAAATACTTTACTAGGCTACGTACACTGAATATGTTGGAAAACAAAGCGTGCTTCGAATTAATGCATACTAAAGTGTTTGTTTTCAGGGGTGCAAAAACTGCTCGACAAATGTGTTGCAGTTTTAAAGAACGGCAGAAAATTGTTACTAACTCAAATAACGAGTTCGATATATCAACTAAATTGATTTAAACTCCACATATAGTCGGAACCAATAGCCATCATATCGTGGATCCATTTGACAAATTGAATCAGCTTAATCTTCAAGTAAAGCAACATTGGCTCCGCGCAGTACTTGGATGGGTGACCGCCACGCAAAATGCGTTTTTATGCCACAAAAAGTACTTTTTACCGGGTTTAACGTAATGTGCAATTTATGACGTAAATTTCTCATACTTTCTTGTAGAACTATTGCTGACAGTTAAATTCCGAGTAAATTTTCTCGCAGTACATATAAAGTAATTGAATAACGTAGTAAAACAACATTGGGACAGGGCTTAGAAATGAGGCGTGAGATATACGAATGCAATTTATGTGATGTATGTGTGAAGGTGAATGTCATTGTTTACACACCAAAGCTAAACCTACTCAGCTCGCGCTTTGGAAGTAAACACAAAACAGCAAAGTGAAAAATGAATGGGTACTCGTGTTTAGTGAGTAATTATCAACACCCCCTTTCCAGCTGCTGATTAATCATGTTGTTACGTAAAAACGACCCCCAGTTTTCGGTGATGTACGATTTTCAGGGATTTTGGACATTTCACAAACTAACGTTTCTTTAGATGACAAATGTTACCCGACAAAAAATTTCAATCGGATAGACTATTATTAATTTTTCTATGATTTGAGAATAAATATATCTTCAAAGAGAACCATTTTTGGATTAATAAAATTGGAAAATTGAAAAAGTTGAACTTTCACTTTGTTCCGCCATTGCAACTGTATCGTCCAATTATAATAGTTAAATTAAATAATAAATTAAATTAAATACAATCAACTATGACTCCAAATACATTAAAAATAAATAATTAATATGAAAACAAATAATCCAACTCACTCCTTCACCCAATTTTACTTTATAATTCAAAGAGCTGAATACTGCATACAATTACGCCCGATTATTTTAAATTAAAACCGTGAAACATTTCACACTTTGAAACAACACGTGTATCCATATCAAATGCCCATTGTTCGGCAATATTAATTTTCGGAAAGTCGATAAAACGGTTTCCATCAGTTTCCAGTTTCCAATAAACCTGCGTGATTTTTCAAGACGCATTGTTCTGCATAATGTAAACACGCAGATACCGAGTAAGCTTCGGCGTAATACAATATGCATTTCGTTCGCGTCACTAATTATTTAGTATTTTCGATATAAAATTATCGGTCGAACCTGCGCCATTCACTGCGCGCAGTATCGGGTAACGAGTGCTTCCAAAATCGGTTTAATAAACGGGAATTAATTATTACGCGCACGCCCGAGTGATTAATTATTATTTTAGACGCCGCTGTGTAACTTTCGGCGCCCGCTGTTTTTTGTTGCAACGAACGATGCGTTCGGCAAATTTAATGCGAGCGTTCGTGGTATCGATGAAATGCAATTAATTTAAATTGAATTTCACTCGAAAAGATGTTCTTTTGTTGACCGACCATCGCTCGTTACATAAATGATGAAGTGTCATCAAACAAAAGATTACTTGTTTTTGTGTTTGCAACCTGCAATGCTCGCAACCAGACAATCTTCGAATTCGACTTTGTCATTCGCGAATATTTTCCTTTTTTATTTATTTTTTGAGTGCGGACAAATGGGAAAATATGGAATTAAGGTCAAATTTAATTTCAAAGTGAGAAAGTTTGTTTGTAAACAATTTGGAAATCAAAACAAAAAAATGAAAACAAAAAGAATCGAGTTGAATTTCGCGCTTTAAGTAGCGATTTTACTGTGGCGAAACTTTTAACTAACGTAACAGTGTCATTTTGAGTACAAACATTCATTTTCGACACAATAACGGTCGAATTCAAAAGAAGTCAATGGGAAAACAATTGGAAAATATCGTACAGAGGTCGAAGTACAACTCGAAAACAAAGAAATTTGTTTGTAAACATTCCTTTCCAAAAAAGCAACAGTCAAAATGAAAATAAAGCATTGGAGTATGTCAATTGTTCACGTAATCGTGTTTGTTCACTTAATACAAATATACAAACATTTTGCTACGGCGAAATCGAGTGACAAATAAAGCAATTGGCTGTATTCAGCTTTTCCTGGAATACAAAAAAAAAACATTTTGTAATGACGAAATTACCTAACTTCATTCCAAAATAGTGTTTGTAAATATTTCTATTCAAAATAAAGACAATACTGTTTTTTAAATTGAATTCTACACAAATTTATACATTTTGAAGTAAATCCAATAAATTAAAAAAGTAAACACCAATGAAAATTATTATTTAAAAAAGTGTGAAAACTTATCATAGGTTACAAAGTAGAAAAGTGACATATTAGTTACGATATTTACTTTTGAGGTGTCGAATTATTTTCATTTCAACAAGATTTTCCTGTTTATCAACATTTAAAACAAGTTTACCAAACTAATTCACCCTACACGTATTCGAAATCCATCGAGCCGCGAGAAAAAACGCGTGTATGCAAAAAGTGATACAGATACACGACTTCATGTACAGAGTTGGAGCTAAAAGCAACCCCCTGAGTATCGCCTTTTCCACGATAAAAAATAGAGCGTAGCCACGAGGGTGAAATCGCCGATGACAAGTGTGTCTCGGAGGCTTGGTGATTCGTGACATAACATTAAACCTCGCCAAAGTCGGATGGTCACGCGAGCTCTATAAATCACGTTAATAATATTAATGGCAAGTTCGTACAACATACAGATCCCGAGATAACCCTATTGGTGGCTCGCGGTATCAATGACTTCAAAGATGCGTGACGTCAGAATATCGGCTGACAACATAATGACGCTCTATTTAACTCGTCATAATAAAGTTGGACAAACGGAAAGAAAAAAAGATGAAGACCTGACAGGTGAGACATGCGAAGGCAAATGTGTGTTGAAGTGCATTTTGTGGATTGATGATGGAAAGAATGAGGGATTGAAATGTCCCGACATTTGCTGCTCTGAAAAAGAGGGCCTTTCAGATTTTAATAAGAGTTCACTTTTTTTAATGTTTGTCTATCATTAGGGTAATTTTGTGTTGTATTATTCAGTGGAAAATAATTAACTAATATTTGCGAAAATTAAATTGAAATTTTTTGTATTGGAAATATTGGGCAAAGTTGGGCAAATTGACTGCGAATTTTTTGCAGGATTGCCTTAAACCCCAAAAATAAGAGCTGTCCGTGTAACAACTTGTGACAAATTTAAAAGCTGACTCGGAAAACATCTTAAAAGTTTTGTCGGCGTGATATATTTATTAGATTCGGTCGAAAGTTTTCGGGGATCCAAAAGACAATCATTTATTGTTATCTCCCTTTTTTCCACTCTCCATATAAATATTTACTGTTCAAACCAAAAGTAACTATCTGACTTGCATTGTGTTGCACATAACTATGCGATAATAAAAGTAACCTAATTCGATAAGTCAAACCAAATAATATTGTGAAAATTAAGCAAACTTCCCAGAACTGATATAAATTAATGCACGCAAGTTGCTATTCTTCGAAAAATGCTTACCGACTGACTGAAAACTCGAGTTGAAACTGAATTATAACTGTACCAAAAACGCTGTTACAAGTTCCAGTCGGGCGGATTACATCAGAAAGTGTATCAGTACATTCATATCACTCGGCTGTAATTATCGATATTACTCATCCTGGAAGTCGACTTCCATATTTACAATTGTTTACGTAACTTTCCTAGTTCCCATTATGTAACGACAAATTACACATTTTCATCGGACATTTCAAATCGTCACTTTCATTCACCACTCCAGACTTATCATCAACCAATATTTAGTTCCTAAGTGTAACAATTAAACCTCAATTTGGGCTCTGATACCGCTGGTTTCGTATCGATAAAAATGGAAGTAATTAAAAGGCGAATTCATTTCAGGATGATTAATTAATCGCAAATTCAAATTACCCTCGCTGCATCGTACATTTTTAATTTTCAATTTGACTATTTTCAGAACGAGAAACGAACATTAAAACCATCCCAATTACCACATTTCATTCAGTTGCAAATACACGTCGCCTTCAAAAGTAACAGCTCGCACCGTTTACTCTTTGGAAACTTTTAAATTGAAGTGAATTAGAAGGAATAGAATTATGGAAATGTCAGTGACAGTTTGGGAGATTGAAACTGAGAACTTTAAATGTAAAATTCTTTTCAGATTGCTTTTACTCCAACTGGTAATTATTTCTAGGAATTCCTATTCCAAACTGATCCTGGAAAAGTAATAGAACACTTTTTATTATTGTTTGAATTGAAATAGAAAAATTGCTAATGAAATTTAATCCATTCAATCTCCGAAAGATTATACATTCGAATTCTTTTCTCTGAATTTAGAAGAGAATGCAACCAAAACATCTCTCTCCAAATTCCAAAACATCTCACTTCCGTTAGATCCAAATCCCCACTCCCTTCGCCGAACTTCCAAACCGTTTCGCACTTCGTTGTCAAAAACCAGTGTTCCTCACAAAAACCGCGACTTCCGCCACAAAATTGGATTCCTAATCCACTCGCTTATCGCGCTCGAACCGAATCGACTTATCTCGTTCCACGAAATATCTCATTTCCGTGTCAAAGATTAACGCCGACTGCGCGCCGAAAGTGGCACGAAAGCGCCGCGAGAAAAACCGGAGGAGTCTAAACCGACCGCGGAGAATTCACGACAACGGCTTTATCAACAACGCGGCCCAAGCGATAACGGTGTCAAAGTCACGCGCGCGCCGTGAGAAACGGTCAATCGCTCAAAAACGCTGCCAACCGCGCGATTTGCCTCGTTATCTCGAGCGCGGCGATTCATTCAATCGCCGTCCGTTTGGCCACGCAGCCTCCCATTTGCACAACAATGCCCGTTTTGGGAAAACAACAACGATTCGCCGAAATCGCCGGGCAGTGATATTTGGGAAACAGACATTGGGGGGAACTTAATGTATGTTTGGAAAGTTATATAATGGTGGTTTTAGTGTTTATGATTTTGTAGCAAAAAGAGGTTTATATGTGCGATAGAGCTAAGTATTTTGGGGTATAATTGCATTAGATCGGTGGATGTTGATGAAATTATGGAAATGTGTTTAGGGATGGTAGAGCAGTATACTGAAGTAATAAATTTGGGATATAGTGAAAATGGAGAGGTAAATGTATTGGAAAATCTTAAAACGGTATATTGGAAGAGTGAAACTTGTTTTGATGGATAGATGGTAAATTGATATATTGAAGATGTGCTGAAAATATAACAGGTCCACACGGTAATATTTTTAAAATATGCTGAAGGTATATATTAAAGATATGTTGGATGTATATTGCAGCAATATGTTTGAGATATAGAATTAATATATCAAACCAATATAATGGTGATGTATTTAAAAAGTAAAGTAAAGTAAAGTAAAGTAAAGTAAAGTAAACATTAAAGTAAAGATATTCAACATCCTCTGAAAATATATAATCGTAACAGTGATGTTATATTGGAAATACAGAATCACTATGTCGATATATCAAAGCAGTATAATGAATATAAAGAGACATTGTATCAACATATTGGATACATCTGATAAATTTGTCAAAATTTATAAAAAATTCAGCACATTATGTTGATGAATTGCGTTGAAAAAAATGTTGGTACATATAAGTTACCAAAGTTTAACATTTTTAAGCTGAAAAAAATTGTTTTTCTTCCGGTATGACGTGAAGCAGAATAGTTTAAATGACTCATTATTTTGCATAGCATGGAAGAGCAGCCTTCAGATTTGTTCTAATTCAAAATTGCACATATTTACATAAACAAATTAAAAAGTTAAAAGCCAAAAAAAATAAAATTGTTTTTGACTTAAACAACTTTAAATTTTGACACTCTGTATTGGGCACCATAAATATTGTCGACTCAATTTACCAATGTGGCGATAATAATTATTCAGTTTCTGATAAATTTTTCAAAGTTTGAAAGACCTACGATTATTTGATCCAGAGTTATGGATTTTCAAAATTTACTCTGCATTTTGCCAGTTTCTTGTGTAGTGGGGTTCTGGGTGTAGTGGGGACTGGAATAGTTCAAATCTCACATGATGTTAAAGATGAGAGACTTTATATTTTTTCAGACTCCAAAAATACATTAACCTTTGTTCAAAATTGGCCAAGTTAAATCGATTTAAAAAGTTGATAAATGCTGTTATTTCTCTAGTAGTTCGTTTTTTTCTTTTGAGCAGTGTGTTAAAGATTTACAATTAATATACCAGACAAATATAATGGTGATGTATTTAAAATGTATTAAAGTAAAGATACCAGACATCCACTAAATAAATATAATTGCAAAGTGATGATGAATTGTCAATATATCATCCCTATATTTTTTTGATATATTAAAACAACATATTGAAGAATATATAAAGATGACATTGTATCAACATATTAGAGAATCTTGGACAAATTTAAAGACAGCACAGTAATAACAGACTGAAAAATTGTTAAAGTAGTATTTGCAGATATATTGAATATATATTTGCAGAAATATATTTGTGATATGGTTGACATTTTCCCAAGAAATTTATTGAGATATAATATATAAGAACCAATATATCGGCAATGCCACCCAAAACACTGCATTTTGCAATATATTCAAAATACACTCAAAATATATAAAAAGCTAAAACATCTACTGAAATCATATCAGCTTCCCATTCCACCACACACTTCTTGAACATGCATTACCCGCAAAGTACTTTGACAGTCCGTCCAAACCGCCACCCAACTATCTCCCATCACATTGCAAAACCCCCAAAAATATCCACCACAAATACACCGCATCCCACCCTCCCGCGAAAACCGCTTTTCTCCCGCAAACTACCATCCCTCACTTTTCAAAATCGCGATCCCATCCCGACCTCCGCTGCCAAACTCTCTCGGCTATCTGGGGCGCGCTGCCCGGATTGATCCGCGCGAATTGACAGGTAAACAAAGCAGCGGCGCGATTTCACGCGGCGCCGTCGGGCCGATAATTGCGAGCTGATAATCGATGTTGCACGGACGGCGGACCCGGCTCGCGCGGGGTCACGGCACGGCGAACAGGTAGGCGTGACACTCCGCGGTCCGCGGTTGTCGTTCGGCGGGCAACCTCGCTTTTTCGCGGAGATGGCGCGCGTACCTGAGGAGGCTGCTCACGCAGCGCCGCGACGGGCCACCATCCCGACAGAGCACACGGGACGCGCGGGGGGAGGCGGCGGGCGAGAGACAACTGCACCTGGCCGCTGACTCGACGAGCACTAACGCGCGCACGGGCCGCGCCGACCTGCCTACCTGCGTACTATTCTCGGGCGGTCGGACGCATTCGCACGGAGGTTCGGCGGACACGGCGAGGGCCTGTCGACAGGGGGCGCCCCGCGCGCCGAGCGAAGTTGGCGCCGAGTGACGGCGGCGGCTGCTGGGCGAGCGCGGACGCCATTCGCGATGGGAGGGGAGGCGGAGGGGAGGGGAGGAGGATTGAGGCATTTTGAAGCGCATTGAGAGGGGTTTGGTGGGCGATCGGTGGGCGTTTGTGGTGTGGGTTATTGTGGGGTTTTGATCTTTGGGATTGGGGAGGAAGAGTATTTTAAGGAGGATTGGGGGTATTTAAGAAGCGGGGTAAAATATATGTTGGGGTGTCAGAGAAAAAAGTCGGCATTGGGCAGGAGTTGAACCCTTGGCCTCGGGGTGGGAGTCGGGGGTCGTGACCACTGACCCACGGGAGGGTATGAATGACGGTGGAAAAATGAAGGTGGGATTGATTGAGAGGTTTTCGAGTTTGTAAGTGTTTTGAGGTGGTAAGTGATTTCTCGATGGAGTATTGTAAAATTTGCCCTGATAGCCAGCATTATATAAATTTTGTGTAAACATTATGTAAACATTATGATTTGATTTACATAATATTTAAGTAAATGCAACTCAGCCATTTGAATTAAAATTTACATAAATCAGATTACAATGTACATAAAAATTTCTAAGTTCGAAAACCAAATGCAGTCATAAACTTTTACTATGTTTTTTCAAGGTATATAAATCATATACCTTTTTCAGTCACATACAAATTATGTAAATATTATGTAAATATTATGCATACGATTTTTGTATACGATTTATGTAAATTTTAATTCAAATCACTGAGTTGCATTTACTTAAATTTTATGTAAATCGTTTATATATACGCTGGCTATCAGGATGGGTGTCGTGGGGGCGTAGAAACCTTGTAGAAATAAAATCTCTGAAAAATGCTCTGAAAACATCTGAAAATCTCTTAGTATCTCTGAAAATCTCTGAATACCTCAGAGAATCTCTGAAAAAATGTGAAAAAACTAAGTCAGCGCTATTTTTCAGTATTTTATCAGAGATTTTCAGACTTTTCTCTAAAATCTCTTTAAAATTTTGAGTTTTGAGAGGTTTTCAGAGAGTTTCAGAGGAATTCAGAGATTTTATTTCTACAAGGGAATGATTAAAAAAAATATTTGACGGCAATGAAAAGAAAAGAATGGGATTTTCGTCTCAAATTTCATACTCATTTTTGAAGTGTTTGGAATTCTACTGAACTACTTCCCTAATAGTGTATAATATTTAGTAAATATTTTGTACATATTTTTAAATATTTTTTTGTAATATTTATAAAATATTTGAAGACAATGTAAAAAATATTTACTAAATATTTTAATATATTTACTAAATAACTAAAAATATTTCCTACATATTTTTGCTGTCAATTATTGAGAACATACTTGTAAATATTTAAAAAGGTGAACTAATTAATAATTTCTAACTGTTAAATATGTGACATTAAATATTTTTAAATATTTGTGTCAGATATGTAGAAAATGTTCTGCGCTATTAGAGTTTGAATGCCAAAGCAGTCGAATGAATGCCAATGAAGGAATTTAAAAAAAATTGTTGAATTCCTATAGGAATTCATGATAATATATTATCATCAAATTCAAAACATCTATTTGATTGAAATTGAAATTAATAAAAAAGAATTCATATTTTTGAATGAAGATTGAGGAATTGAAGAGAAACGAAATAATTTTCAAGAATTCATAATTTTACATTAAAAACATCGACAAATCACTGGAATAGAACAGAATAGAATGGAATCGAAAATTAAAGTATGAATTCGACATTTTTCGACGAAGGAATTTATTTTTTC
>JABFPB010002872.1:0-18721 GCA_022817645.1 Ceratoteleas bidentatus | reverse complement strand
GCTTTTTAATGTTCAAAACATATTTGATTATAACACCATGAAATTGCTTGATAAATTGTTGTTAAATAAACTTAATACGACATAGCGGTCTCACAGACCGACATTCTAGGGATACGTGATTTTTTGTAGGTTCCAGGGTTAAGGGTTAACATAGTTAAATGTAAAAATAGTTTTGGTTTAGCTTTTAAAATATTCTTAGTGATTAAAACTTAATTCAGTAGAGTATACTTTTGGGACACTGTTTAATTTTTTCTGATAAAATTCCCATTCTACGTTTTTATTGTTCAAACCAGAATGCACCCTTAAAATATTTAGAAGAGAATATAAACTAAATTTCCAAAATCAAATTAACCTTACTTTTAATCATTTTTAATTCATTTAACCTTGAAAGGGCAAAGTAATTGTAAAACATACTTACCAACAATTAGATTAAATTGTTCGTCTTCGTATAGAATTAATTCTTCAGTAAATGTATCATTTGTCATCGTACCATTAATTTGTGCTTTTCACAAAATACTGGTAAGCCTTGCAAATGCACGATGTCTAATACATAACTGAAAGAAAACAACGTCTATTAACTTACAAACAAAATCAATCAAATGAAATGAGTGAATACATCTTTAATAAACCAATATAACATATTTCAGTGTCTTATACAAACCAAACTGTATTGAGTTCGCAGTACTCGTTTGAAAAAATACAGTTCAACACAATGTGAATTTGTGCAGGAGCGAAACACAGTAAACAAAGCATTTGTAATAGATTGGTACAATTTTATTTTTTCATCCGCTCTATTAAATAAACAAATATTTTGCATTATCTTCCAACTTGCTTATATCAAACGAATAATTCCCCTAACAGGTAAAGCAATAAAAAATTGTAATCTAAATTCAATAATCTTGCATCTATATTAACACTAAGAAATAATAAAACTCCAAATGAATGAGGAAAGATGCGCAAAACAGGTGACGACCGATGAGTGTAATGTTACATGAAATAATCAAGAAGTGGTATATTTATAAATAACATTCCTTAATTCCAAATGCCATACATGAACTTAATCATACTTCACTCGCATTCAGTCTCCCAAAATCGTGAATATTACAATCAGTGGTTCATTTTGCGAATTTTCCCCCTCCTCACTTATCATCTACATCGTTATCATTGAATACAAAGTTTACAAATGTGTAACTTTGAGAGTTTTTATTTTTTCATTGAATTTTATACATATACATTTTACAACTTCATTTCTTTATCTTTCTTTATATTTTCTTTCTCTCTTTTAAAATACAATTACGAAAAAGTATGCGAGACTCGGACAAAGTGACCGAAATGCTGGTGCGCTGCTCCTGCAAAATACTTAGATGTGGCATGTCACCGTAAGAAACAATACTCGTTTTTTACTTGCACTTCTGAACACTGTCTCGATATTTTGGCAAACGTTCGACTCATACACACAGGTCCACAAATATTCCACACGAATTCGCTTTGCATAACCATAGAAGAGGCTTATCAATAAATGAAAGTTGCACCGCAAAGTCCATGGCGGATGCTCGTTTTCGTCGTTACTCGTCTATCTTAGGAGTACAAAAATGGCCAGTCAATCAAAAGTCGAAGCGTAATCGATTGTCCGGGCAACTTTCATTTACAGTGTAAATTACAAGAAATCGCTAGGAAATGTTACAATCTTATTTGGTGCTTATCGTAGTTCGTTCCAGTGTTTCAGTTAATATTACTTGTTTCCTCTTTTTTCTTTGCCTTTTTTTGTCGAAAAATGTGTCATTTTTTCATACTTTTCGTGGAGTAATCAAAACGACTTTTTCTAAATCAATTATGAATAATTGTGCCCGCCATTGTCCAATCTTTTTTCTTTTGACACCAAGTTTTTTTTTCATTTTTTCCCCATCGTGATTTTTTTTTCTGTGGACATATCATAAGAAGTTACGTGAATAGGTCGTTGATCGACAATTAATGATTACTTTTCGTTATTTACACTACTTTTTCTTGTTCGCAACGCATTATAAAATTAAAGCGTAACGTGCATTGTTTATTGATGAAAAAATATTAAGAATGACAATCCAGTTATTAGTCATGCTTCAATTTTACTTCTCAATTGAGTTATTCACAAACAAATATTGGTCATTCTTCGGATTGAGTGGAATTGAGAAAATGCTGTAAAATCGCACAGTCAAATCCTACAGTTGAACATTATTTGTTCAGATTTGTTACCAAACCCGTGGCATGCAACTTTACAAAGTCAAAATGAAAACTATCTTACTCAAATTTATATTATGAAAAAAATAAAAACAAAAAAATGAAAAGTTGTTACAGCAAAATGTTTATACTTTGCACAGAAAGTAATTTTTGCTTATCGAATGTGTTGAATTACATGTAAAAAGTATTTGGTAAATAACCACGTAAAAATAAGTTTTTTGGGCACAAGACTTACCTTTCGACAAATCAGATGGCCTATCTCTAAAATGGTCAGTACGGCATGTAAAACCCACGTCTGTAACTCCTGCAATAGCAATATAAAATAAATATTAAGGATCGATCAAAAGTGCGGTTCGCTTTAAGTTAAGATGGATATATCTTCAAATAAGTAATTACAATTACTTTCATGAAATTGAATTATGTTCTACATGAAGTAAATATCATCTGACAATGTATCAGATAATTTTTTTTAATAATAATAATAATACTTTATTGAACAGGCAATCGCCCAAAAGAAAATTTCTTTACATACATGTTGTGATAGTTTGAAACATTATACATACTTGTCTACTACATCAGTAACAATTTCAGACTTGATTACATATCAACTGAAATCATTTAGTAATATGTGTCTAGCTTGGTTTATACAATGTGGATTTGAGTATATATCTATGTCTAAGGTATTCGCTAATTTACACATTCTCCATATCGGGGCGTTACAAAATTGATTGGTCCTAGATATTGGTTGTACAAAGTTTTTTCGGTCATTATTTCGCAGTGCTATTGTTGGAACCTTCCAACTAATTTTGTTATGGAGATATGTACAGTGGTGTTATTTAGTATCCCATGAAGGAACTTCAAATCGTTTAAATGCCTATGTGATTTCAATGAACTTATGTTCATTATGATGGCGATTTCGCTATAGTCTTTTCTCGCTATAGTTTTCTCTCGAAAACTAAAGATATTTACTATTAAATTTGGCCATAATAGAGGAACATTTACTCAAATATCTCCAAAAATAAATTATGGATTTTAAAGGAAAACTTATGTAATGTTCTACGGACATCTAAGTAAGAATTCTGAAGAAGTCGAATTACCTGGGTCGTCTTGTGGGTCGATAACCAAAGTATGCACTACCGCGAGAAACACCTCGAGAAACACCTCGATAGCCTCTCACTCCTCTTGGTCCTCTGCAATAATGAAATGAAATCAATGTTACATATAGTGATAATAAATGTGGAGTTATTTATGTTATTCACTCAAAGTGGAGTAAGAAAGAACAATAATATACCTATTTGTCATAGACATGCCAGGTTTATTTGTCCGTTTCAGCATAACTTTAATTTGTCGACCCCTAAACATGGATTCGTCCATCGCCATTGCAGTTTGGACCGAATCTTTTTCGGCAAACTCAATGTATGCAAAACCTTTAGGATGCCCGTCAAATTTGTTACACAGAATCGTCACCCGGTTAACACTCCCACAACCATGGAAATGTTGTTCTAATTCTTCTGCAGTTGCTCCATAATCGACCTATGAAGATGAATAGTTATTAGTTCTGGAGTACTGACTATATATATCTACTAGTTACTGATGAAATTAATAACTGCTGACTTACATTTCCAACGTAAATAGACCTATTATCGACTTCAGCCTTATCCTCCATCGACATATTCAAAGGACTAGCTGCAAATGTTTGAAAAACGTCGTTAGTGGGGAGTTGACAACAATTTTCAATATTTTATTTAGGAAACTTTAACTTTAATTTAGGAAACTTCAGTAATATTTTGTCATTTACAAAATAGTGGCCTTTAAAATAAAATTTTAATGATTATTCAGTTGATAGTTACTTATGCCTGGAGGACTGCCCATATTCATTTGTTTATCTACTTCAGACTGTAACTGCTTAAGCTTCTCTGCCTCCTCTTCCATTTCTCTAACTCGAGCTTTGATTGCTTCTAATTCCTGAAAGTTTAAATGAGTTTACATTAATTATACGTGGATTGTGTAAGGTCATTAAGTTTGAAATACTGAACATATATTGTTTACTTACAGGATCATCTGTGTTTTGGTCACCGAATTCTCTCTTAACGCCATCCTGCATAATGGCGTCACCGTCTTGGCCATTTTCAAACCCATCCAGGCCATCGATTTGTTCACTAGACAGAATATCTGATTCAGACATTTCTGAAAATCATAAAGAACAAAAAGCTATTAACAAAAATAAAAACAGTATTGTGTTCAGTGTACAAGATAAAGGGATTAAACCTATTCGGTATCAGACTTGAGTGTTTTAGGTACTAATACAAAAGATTCTCAAAATACCTTGATGGGACATTTTAAGATTTCTTTAATCCTCTACAGATGAATAAGGTTATGAGAAATAGAACAAAGAAGGGTATAAATCAAATGTTATATTTAATGAGAATTTAATCTAGCCATTAAAAATGTTTAATCCTTAAATCATGTATTACTGGAAACCTATATTTTTATTGGAAAAACCTAAGATTTATATCTACTGAAGAGTCAGTGAGTTTTACATGAATTACATAGTCATTCTTGATGTTAAAAGAACATGATCAATTATTTAGACCAATATATAGCTGTGTAAGGAAGACACATCCAAGAACTAGAGACATTGCATCTAATGTATTTTTTATCTTATCTGTGTGAATGTATCTGATCAAGTTAAGTGCATGGTAAATGTCCTATAATTAAAAATATTGAAGTGAATAAAATGAAACATAAATAACATCCATTAAAACAAATGGTTTGTAATCTTTATTGTCTACTAAATTATTTAATGGGCTTCAACAGAAGAGTTATTAAAAATAAAGATTTTGATTTGGTATAAAAGGTAAATTGCAGAAATGAATTATTCACTTGAAATAACCACGTTTATCACTAACAATACATTATATCAAAGATCTTTGTAAAGAAATATAAATCCCAACAATCTTATTGAAACCTATTATGAGACATGGAAATGTAGCCAATAAATGTAACAGCAGAACTTGTATCAATACATTTATTGCCAATATTTTTATGTATTGTAATATATCCTAAATACCAATAATTAATTTGTAATAAGGTATTTAAAATTTGCTACTACTCATGTTTGATTTAAAAAATGTAAATATTATCTCAAATGAAATAAATTTTTCTGATATTACTATTTAAATAAAATGTCAATCTTGCTATTTAGTGAAGAAATGATTAAAAATATATCAAATTTTCTGGGTTAAATTTGAATTTTATAGTTAATAAAACACACATCTCGTCAAGTGTTTGACTAATTTCATTTCTCACTATTTAAACAAAACAAACTACGTTTAAGGGTTAGACTGATGTTACGTTACTTAAATACTCTAACTTTAAATTTCAACGTCTTAGCTTAGCTGCTAAAACTTGGCAACGCTGAAAAGTAACGTCTCTTCAACTGTAAAAAAAATTTCGAAAACCTGACTTTGCTATGCGGATAGCTAAATCGGTCTATGTTTGCAACCACACGCGAACGCGGGACAATATCGCATCATCGATTAATTGCCAGAATTCACACGGAGCCGCATCCGAGAGTCGCCGGCAAAACGCAGGGCATTTCCGCGACGCCTCGTGCCGGTCTGGATCCACGAGCCGGATCTCAAGCAGGCTTCGGAGCGCGGCGTGTGTTTTGCCGACGGCTATCAGCGGAAAAAGGGCGCGCATCGGGCCGCCCGGTAATTCAATTCGGCGCGCGGTCGAATTCGGATTGCGGGTGAAATAAGGCGCGCGCAAGGAAAAACTCGTGTCGGCTACGTACCTGGGTTTGCGCTTCCGCGTTCACGCTCGGTCAACTACACTAGGGGACAAGCCGAGGGCTCCTTTTTACACGACGGCGTTTCACACAAGGTCTGCACTGATACGTCGCACTGCAAACAGTGAGGAAATATGGCCGACAACCATGAGGTCAACCCGGGGATAGTCGGCGAAACGATAATACAGATGGCGCGGGAGCGTAGTCAACAATGTGGCGCGCGCGTCGCCGGCACGTCGGCGAACTAGTTTGAGTACTAGAAATGAAGATAAGGGGCCGTATTCTGAACAGTATCGCGCGGTGCGATATTGCGAGAATCGCTTCTTCTGTCTTTCTTTTTTCTTCAGCTAAAACAAAGAGAGAAGTAGCGATTCTCGCAATATCGTACCGCGCGATACTGTTCAGAATAAAGCCCTTGACCATACAACCCCAAATGTCCCTATTAAATCGAAAAATGAATGAAATGTCAAATATGGACCTGAACTAGCACAGCAGCGGCAGCGATACTCTTTTTTAATATAGGGAGATTATCTTGAAGGTGCTCCAGCTTGAAATCGGTCCGGCGTGCAGCGACTTTTGCAATCAAGCCGACACAGTGCGCATCGAGCAAGGAGAGCGGCGGATGTCCGAAGCGGCTAAAGAGGCTCGGAGATCCAGTTTGGCCGCCAAAATGCATATGGACGACGAGGAATTAAATGGGGAAGGCCTCATGTATGGGCCCGGAATCGCTGACTAAGGTATGTAGACAAAATCGCCGAAAATACAGTCCCAAAACTTCAAAGACGATTATCTCGAAACCACTTTTTTCAAACTGCTGGGATATCTACCGTCGGAACGGCTTATCCGATTTGAATGATTGTTCGTGTTCCGAGTTCTAAACAAAATTATCTGTCAAGATACATATTCGTTTTTCGATTGGTGGAAAAATGGCTTTTTGGTGCACGCTTTTATCTCAATTTTTGGGGGCGAAAAACTAACTTTTTTTCCAAAGTGCTCCTTATTTTTCAACATTTCTCAAAATCCCTATGTATCTGGACAGAAAATCTATCTAAGAACCGGAAATAATAACTTTTTTTGTTGCAGCTTGACCTGGACAACGTTGGGATGTCACGCCTGTAAGCGCAGTTCGGGCTGCAGCGTCGTGCTGCACCTGGTGCAGCGGCCGCGGGAGTGATTAAAACATCGCAAAAAATGTAAATTAAAGATGAAATAATAATAAAGATCACTGTGTTTTCCGTTTTCCAATCGGTTGTTATTTTTTCTTAAAAATAATTCGCAAAAAACGCCTTTTTTTGCTTCAAAAGAGTACTAACCCCTTAAACATGTTTGAAAAATGACTCCCAAGTGTATGAAATTAAAACACTTGTTTTTACAGTGTAGAATAATTGTATGAATAATTGTTCTGAGTAAATTGACTTTTATTGTCCATTCGTTTAGTCTAAATACAACGGAAATAAATTTTTTTTAAAATTATTTCCGTTATAAAAAAATTAATTCCAAATCTGTGTTCCAAAATTGAACACAGATGGTATATTAATTAATGTGTTAACGATTAAGCACACGATAATTAGCATTATTAACGCTCAATAGCCCTATGGAAAGCGCGATAAATGATTATACGCGTCATAACTCGGGACTCGCGTGAGCACTATCTTTGGGCATTGTTTGCGTGGCGCAGCATCGACGAAAATGTCGAAATCAAGCGACGCTTTTATTGAATCTCGGAGTCGTTCGCGCCACTGCAAGGAAGATGAACAATGGACTCGGCCGACCGCGCGAGTCTTTGTCGTCAAAGAACCGTAACACTCTATATGTTCTTCTTACATAGCGCAGTTCCTCGCCGAAGGGAATGTTACTTTCATTCAATTGTCCATTATTGGTCTTCCACCTCAATTATGACGTCAAGTGTTGTCTGTTACGGTACAAAATTAATTTTCGAAAACAAAAAAAAACTGTTTACTTAATTGCCGTTTTAGTTTTGAATTTCTCAATGCCAACAGAAAACAACAATTGTTTGGAGATAATTGTTTCCCTAAATTCATTATTTAAATTCATTAAATTCATATCAGTAACAGGCTCATGGCTTTCCCTGTAAATTCATGTATTGGAATGTTTGGTCACATGTGAAAAGATTCACAAATATCTTGAAAGTTGAACGAATTTAGGTAACATTAATGGCGACGCTGAACGACAATATACAATCTCGGGCTCATATTTTCTCAGCATATTCTTTCGTTAAATAGTTTAGGCAGTGAAGAATGTTGGTGATGCAAACTTCCATAACAATATTCCTTGGTGGAATTATCGACGAGTTACATAATTTTGAATACACGTGTTGCCAAGCAAATATTTGCACTGACGCGAAAATAGAGCAATTTCGAAAATCCGATTGATTTACGAGAGTGGAATATTTCTCTGCATATTATAAAAGCTTTTGGAAAGTGATTTTAAGTGTAATGTATAAAAATGTATTACGGCTGAAGTTGCCTGCAATGAGTAACATGCGGTTTTAACGTGTATTAGAAAAAAACTGGTAACGTGTTGTCTTATCTAGGAGTCAAAATTCGTGAAGCGGATCACCCAAAACTAAAGTTTCATTTTTTTGGTTGATATTATGTGTTTTAGATAGCTTATATAAACCTTATTAAGTAGCGCAAACGATCTTCAGGGTGCCCAGCGATGGGCCATTTTAAAATTCAAGGGGTTTTCCAAGTTTTTTGGAAAACCCCTTGAATTTTACAATTTCCAAGTTTTTTGTTTAATCACAATAAATAGTGAAGTTTTTATGAATACGTATTCGAATACATATATATGTTGATGTTTGAAAAGAATGGATTTATCACTCTTGTTATTCTAATAAACTTCACATTATTTGATTAAAGTGATGTTTAATTACACTCTTAAAACAATCTTTTCATCATGAAACGAATCGTTTCATAATGAAAGGATTTCCCGCTCAATATATCGAGAAAAGTAAATCCTTTCTTTTAAAGGAATAGTTTTAAGGGGAGGTGCAACCCAAATGGATGAAATCGGTAATTTTCATCCGAATGACTTGAAATTTCAATATTTTGTTCATTCATATTAATCTAAATAAAAGTAAATTGAACAAAACCTCGAAAAAATATTCGCCCTCCCCTTTTATTAATTAAAATAGTTCAGAAAAAGGGCAATTTGGCGTAATTTGTTGACCACAATTTTCATCCGATTTACTTAAAATTTGGCACACTTCATCCTCATTCTATAATCTAGCATTTCTAAAGACGGAATTTTTTATTTCTATTTTGTTCTCGAGTTATGCTTTGTTGAGTGATGAAATGCACAAAACAGGCTGATTTTAGCCTTTTTTTGTATTTTTCACGTTTGAAGTGTTGTCACTTTTGTTTAAAAAAATCAATCGTAAATCCGTCTTTAGAAATGCTTCAGTATTCTTTGAAGATTATGTGTGCCAAGTTTGAAGTGAATAGGCTGAAAATTGACTGAGAAAAATTACGCAGAGTGCGAGAAAACTGGAAAAAAGTTTTCGAGATAATCGCGTTTAAAGTTTGGAAATGCTATGATTTACGTTGTGTATTCCCAATCAAAATGTTAAAGAACGTAATTTGTAATGCAGATATGAATATTTCGGTTTCAGTATGCAATAGTAAAGGGATAAAAGTATCTCAAACTGCATACAAATTTTGTTTCATTTATTTCAATTTTTCATGATTTTTGGATTTCATCTTCCCTTAATACAAAACGACTACCAATTCAGTATAAAATAAATCCTTTCAACATAAAATTAAATTGTATTAAGATAAACGGATTTTCACAAAATTACAGTCTTTTCAACATATCATGAAGATTTTTAAGAGTGTAAACAACAAGTAGTGATCATGATCACTAATTGAAAAGCCACCAGGTCATTTGCGACTTTCTTTACCGAGGAATCGAATCATGTGATAATGATGTTCATAAAAAATGTGTAACTGAAATATTCGAATTAGTGAAAAATCAAGGTCGATGCCTGAAACTCAAGGTTTTCAAGGTTTTTTTCAAGGTTCGTAAAATTCAAGGGTTTTTCCAGATTTTCAAGGTTTCAAGGTTCGCTGGACACCCTGATTAACGATTTCAAGATCGAACTTCCTTTTATTTATCAATCACATTTTCAATTGAAAGGGTACTCGGAGATGTAACAATACTGAATTATTAACTAAACAGCTACAATAAATTTAACTTATCAACCCAATTTTTTTTCGACAATTCACTTTGATCCATAAATATTGTAATACCTTGCGGTGTTAAAGTTTTTGGTGTCATCATTGTCTGTATGTGTTTCTCTGTGGTTTCAATTTGTGACCTGAAGTGCATCAAGTCTTGCTCAAAATTCTCTGCCAGTTCAATGAAGAAATACAATGGCGCGTTATTTTCATATTGCAATCCCGCAGGAGTATCATGCGTTCTCTGTGCGATTTCTGCATTTTGCAGAGCTTTCGCAGTGTCTTGCATTAGTTTGTCCGCCGATGACCTATCCCTTTGTACAGATCCGGCTAAAGTTGTGACCAACTCCATCAGGGAACTGGTGTCTTCAGCACATCGTGTCAGAGGTCGCGACGAACCTTTCGCTATGTCAGAGCTCAGGGACTTTTGCGTTTTCACATGTTCTCTGGAAAATAGAATGAATTTATCAATTTAAATTGATTTACACTATTTATTTATTTCTATCCTAAATCCAGCGGTATAGAACCATTACAGGATTACAATCGTTTTCAGTTATTAAATTAACAATACTATCAACATATGGGTAAACTTTTCTACCACACGGGCATGAATCGCCAATTTCTCGCCCTAGTTGCATAATAAACTATTATGCATCATGATATTTACTTGAAACCATCAATTGTTTGCATAAGTTCTTGCGGAAGAAGATTTTCCTTAACAGTTGCTGGACCAGCTCCACCTTGAGAAAGACCTTTGTTTCCAACAGATACATCTAAACCACCGAGACCACGATTGGTGGTCAGTGCTGTCGTAGTTGTGGTTGTGCTTGTGAGTTGTTTTGCACCAAATAAGCCTGAGCCACCACTGAAGAGAGATGCTGAAAACATTTTTCCATTATTTTTATTCATTATAACTTATATTATTATTACTACTATTATGATCTTTATTAAATACACAAGAACTGAGTTATACTAATTATAGGTATTGTTGAATTGATTTAAATTTACTAACATTGGAAAATTGCGAATGCATAGACTTCATTAATTTCAATCTATTCAATTTGTTTGTTTCATTATTTCATTAATGAAACAAACAAATTGAATTAACTTTTAGTAAACTTTGTTAAAACATGACAACACGGCCTAATATTGGATAAAAAATAGGAACTTATTTTTTTTTGTTAAACGGTAAAAAAAAACAAGTTTTTTTTACTTTACACTTTTTTGTATTTACTTTACATATGAATCTTAAGGAAAGTGCGTTTACCGACCCTACTTAAAGAATCCGACTCGGAATTCGACGTTGGAAACCACGTCGGAATCCACGTCAGATTTCAAAAACATTGGTAAACACTTTTTTTTATGCCTGCGAATCAAGTCAAAATGTTTTATCTCATAATCCAAGTATAAAAACACTAATTTCGCACGATTCACAAGCACGACATTTGAAAAATTGTTTAAACTTAATCAAAATTTCAAAAATTTTTTAAATTGCAAATTTTCAAAAATTTTCAACAATTTTCAAATTCTTCAAATTTTCAAAAATTTTTTTATTCTTCCGTTTTCAAAAATTTTCAAAATGTTTTTATTCTTCATAAATTTTGCAATTTTTAAAAAATTTTAAGTATTTCAAAAGTTTTAAAATTAAAAAAATTTTTTTTAATTTAAAAAATGTCCAAATTTTGAAGAATACGAAAAAATTTTGAAAATTTGATAATTTTTAAACATTTGAAGAATTAAAAAATTTTTGAAAAATTTGAACAATTTTAAGTATTTCAAAAGTTTTTTAAATTTATTGAAAATTTGAAATATTAAGTAAATTTGAAGAAAATGAAAAATTTTGAAAAGAATTTGGAATTTTTTGAAAATTTGAAGAGTTTTAAATTTTTTGAAATTTTGAAGATATACAAATTTTTTGAAAATTTATAAAAAATTGAAGAATTTGACAAATTTTGAAAATTTGAAGAATTTGACAAATTTTGAAAATTTGCATAATTTGACAAATTTTGAAAATTTGAAGAATTAAACAATTTTTGAACCGAGGCAGTAGCTCAGTTGATAGCGATACCTTGCCTATGCACTGTCATTCGGGAGGTAGCGGGTTCATTTCCCACTGCCGGCCACTCTGTTCAAGGTATTCGTGGTTCCCTTGAATGTCAGGTAAATGCTGGAGTATAGTTATTAAAGTCGAGCCAAGACTCGCAGCGTCTTCAGTGTTTTCCTAAAGTATTTATGTCTAATGTTTGCGTTTGTCCCCCCTGCATACGCAAGAGCGTGAAGTGGGTGTGATGTGTTTTTTTTTAATTTGTCAAATTTTGTTAAAACGTTAATTGTACATGTCTGTGTTGGTCTTGACCTCCCTACATACATTGTCATCTACTTTGTCATCTACTTTGTGATCTACATTGTCATCTAGCAGCCATAATGTTAAATATTAATGACAAATTTACCCACCGGCGGCACTTTTAACTAAAGTTTGTAACACGGCTTTTGTTACGATTTTGCGCTGCCAGGCGGATCAAAACCCTATTCAAAATTATTAGTATCTTCGTTTTACTAATTATTTGTTGTTTTGATTTGTTGCATGAGACCATTTTCCTGATGTTTCCTTTTTCCTGATCCCGATCCGTTTACCGATATTGTGACTTCCCCGACGAGGTTTGTGGGCTTCACCCTGCATCGCGACAGCAAAAATATCGTTCGGGAATCGAATCCCAAACGCAACCGCGACCGCGACTTGTATTTTGTGTTGGGTGTGGCGAACCCGTGTTGTTTGATGATGTTTTATTGAGTTTTCTTTTTGTTATGAATAAAATATAAACGCGAAACTGCCAAACGGCAGATTCGCCATTATAAGTTCTTACATTAATAACAAAAAAATGAAAAAAACAGAAACAGAATGCCTCCAAAACAGAAGGCACATATAGATTCCTCGGAACGTGAAAAGAATCTTATCATTTTTGGTCTAGACGAGACCTATGCAAGATGCAGATTTACTCGAGACGTTGCAGACATTATTCAAACGGTTGGATATACCTATTCGCAACATTGCACTGGAGGAGGCGTTCAGACCCGGGAGGAAACGCGAAGTCACTCGTCCGGTCATCGTAAAATTTATTTCGAAACGTTGGGTTAAATTGACTTTTGCCAACTTAGCAAAGTTCAGAGAATTGAAGCTGAGCAATGCAAACGACAGATCCAAGGAAGAGCGGGAGGAGATAATTAAAAGAACCAAGTTGGCTGCCCGTTTGACGTTGCTTGGCTACAGGGTGTCCTTGAAAAGGGACTTCTTCTTGGTAAATGGCGTACTTCGTGACTGGAATCAGGTCAACCAACTCCTGTCCGATGAACCAGCCCAACACCTAATAACAACTCACCCTGACTTGTCTACGATGTAAAGTAAAATTAACCACCTTCAACAACCTGGATCTACATACTCAGGCACTCGCACCCTAGCCAGGCACCTCGGTTACTCGACATCTCCAGGCCAACTCCCCCCGCAAGTTACCCCTCAGCAAGGGTTATCTACCCAAGTTCAGCCGACAATTACCAAAGTGGCTTCGTCTCTCAAACTTGGGAAGAGGACACCGAAGACACACCCAGGAAAAGAGGTCGACCAGGAAGGCCCTCACCAGTGGACCATTCAACCGAGAAAGCCTCGCTGGCTAAATTCCTGTCGCCGAGAATCCAAAATTTTTAATTACGCCCCGCGGCACTGCCTCTCCAAACAGAAGAGTCGGTACAAACGATATCCGCAGATGTGACTCCGGATCCGGAGAAGAGCAGTCGTCTTCTTCACACATCTCCACGATCACCTCCAATTGGGTCTTATAGGAGGTGGTCAGGTACGAAGCTGCCTTCGTAACTGATATCTCCAGCAAAGAAGCCTTCAGTACTTCTTTGCTGGAGATACTTGCAGACTTTTTTACTTCTGAGTACGTTTTATGTGATGTGATCTCATCAAATACTAATAATTTATTAGTTCTCCGTGTCTTTGGTATGTCAAACAATTTCATTTTTATCTCAGTTTACTGTCCCCCACTCAACGATTTCGAATTATTTCTTAGCGAACTTGACTTGGTTTTAACGAACTTGTATGCGCAAAACCAAGATGTCCAAGCAGTATTAATTGCGAAATTAATTTCGGATTTTTCTCAGAAGAACGAACTTTTTTAGACAAGATTGTAAATGGGAAAGGAAAACAATTAGTGAAACTGATGGAATAACACGAAATGTTTCTACTCAATGGTAGAGCTCCTGATGATAGCCCAGCCTCTTTTGCCTATATGAGTAAGCTCGGGAATAGCGTAATTGATCTGGCATGGTGTTCTTACTCAGTCCTTGCTTTTTGTACGAAGTTCCGTATTTGTGATTGGATTACAGGTTCAGATCACCGGACTGTGGCACTGGATCTGTCCGTATCAATCAAAGTTGTTGAAAAAGCCCGAGTATAAACTAAATTAACGTGGAAGGAAGAAAGTAGATTTCGTTACAGAGACACGATGGAGTGGAGAACGGAAATAGGGCAGAATTAGGGTAGCGTAAATGATCTGAACTCGGTTATTACTGAAACTATTCGAAATGTTGCAGAAGATGTCGATATGGTGAAGACCGACACCCAAGGCAAACATAGAATCGCGAAACCCTGGGGTGATGTCTTCGACTCAGATTGACAATGGATTTTTACTGACAAGCGTCGAATTGACATTGGATGACATGCAGAAGGAGAAATCCTGACACTAGATTTTTACTGAAATGCGTCGAATTGACAGTGGATAAAATGATGATCCTTACTAATATATAAAATTAAAAATATGTTTGTTTGTTTGTCCGAGCATCACGCAAAAACTATGCTATTGAATCAAAATCCATTTAACATATATGATTCTATGGCTCTTCGAAAGTGACGAAGGCTATATAGATCTTTTTGAATATAGATATTTCGAGGAGAAATTTGCAAAATAACAAACATCATAGATGTATTTTTCGGTAAATGTTTTCCAGCTTTCCGAATTCTATCGACCATAAAAAAATTACTACGGTAGCTACCGCTAAACTGATTACAGTACAACCTGCTCTCTTTAGCGGAATGAATGTCCGCCCTCCCTGCTAGTGTTAGCGGCGGCAGGGGAGTCTGGCTATCCCCTCCACGCGCGCGCCACTGTTGTGGCGCGCGCATAGAGGGGATAGTCGGAGTTCGCGATGTAAACAAACCGCATTGTAGGCATAGTGTTATTTGTTATTTATGCTCTCAAAATGGCCTCAAAGTAAATAAATTTTATTTCACCAATTTTCAGTTCGTATATGAAAATACATTTTTGATAATATTATACGGATACAAATATAATATTCATGTTAACAACAAATTGTTAACAAAAAAATAAAAATGGTTGATTAAACAGGACAAGACCGCCAGGGAGTTCTCGCTAAGAAGAGCAGGGGACAAGAAGAGCGAGGTTAAAGAGAGCACGTTCCACTGTACACAAAAATTTTACTCGCTCTAATTCGTTTGTTTACATAAGCCTGTCTCTCTCATTGGGCTACTTTAGCCCAAATCTGACAACCCTGCTGTGGGCTTAGCAGACGCTTGCCTGGTAAAGTTCTACGTTCACACAACTGCGGGAACGCTCCGTTCCCGCGATAGGCAAGAATATGTCGTATCCCCAATTTTGACCTCATATTAGGTTAGTTAAAACGCTCTTTATTTTGAAATTCAGAATCTGAACAAGTTCAATTGTTGACATAAAGTGAATGGTTAGATTGATGCAAAGAAATAAACAAATTCGAACTTGTACAATTAAAAATAAAACGCAAATGACAAAAAATGTTTTATAATATAAAATATGTAAATTATTTTTATTGCAAAAATCTGAATTGGGCAAGTTCGAAATATTTTTTTTCCTTTGCACAAATCTAAAACGAAACTATCCCAAAAACCCGTTTTTTCATGCTTTTTAATACATATTAATTTTTGTAGCCACTTCAGATAAGTATAGTTAGCTATCGCTACACTGAAAAAATCCGTGTAAAATTACACCGACAGTCGGTGGCATTAAAAAACCCACGTTTAAAATTACACTCGTAGTGCAATTTTACACTACATGTTATATTACACTACCATCCGATATAAAATTACACAAGTTGCGTAAATTTACACACTGGACCTACCTAACCAAACTTTTTGAACATCACTAATGTGACAAATGGCAACCCACAGAATTTTCTAAGACTTTGCAAGACATTTACTGATCGGTCGGACCGACTGGTAGCAACACTGCGACATAACCTCCTAAATATCGCTGCGATCTGCAAACTTGAACTAAAATCTGTGAAATTACACGAACATGTGTAAAATTACACCATTAGCGGTGTGATTTAACACCACTAGTGGAGTAAAAGTTGTGTACTTTTACACGGTTTTTTCTCAGTGTAGGTTGCGCGGCTAACTTCACTGCCGTACCGCACCGACCAAAATCTGTCATAGATTTTGGTCGGTTTGGAAAACAAAAACAGTCGAACATGTAAAGGACCCCGCTCTTTTCTTATAGAAACCCGGTTTCGATTATACTGGCTCATTTTTTGATATTTGAAAGGAACAAAATATCAAAAAATGAGCCAGTTTAACCGAAACGGGATTTTCATAAGAAAAGTGCGGGGTCCCTTTACATGTTCGATTTTATTTAAACGTTTTATATTTAAAAGTTTTACATTTAATAGATTTGCAGTTAATTCGAAATTATCCGAGAAAACTGCTTATAACTGCAATTCAACGTTTTAAAAACATTTACAAAATAATCTTAATATTAGTTAGCTTGAGATTAAACGAACTTCAAAATTCACTTGAAACAAAAACTGTAATAATACCATAGTAAAATATTATATTTATGTTTTAAAATCCATTGGTTATTGAGCAGACAGGCCAGCAGACAAACCATGGTTTTGACCAGGCCAAACCGCTCCCACTGACTCGCAAGTTTAACTCATTCGAATACCGACGTCTTTAATAAGCGTTAATGAGCGTTTCCTCACGTTTGTCTATGTTGCGTCAAGGATGCTAGAAGGGGAATACGGATGGGATTCGAATGAGTTAATAAACGTTTGGCTGAACGTTGTATGCAGGTTTGGAATATGTTTAATAAACGGTCTATAAACATACAGGGGACCGATTAAAGTCCCGCTGAGGGAGATCCTCTGAACATTTGTAAAATCATATGCTGGGAGATATAAGAAAATGCTTGTTAATGTACACGGAGAGAACGCCGAACGACTGACTCGTTTGCCATACACGACTGAGTCGTTTCGTTAACAAAAAATGTGTTAAGGAAACGAGTCGGTCGTTTTCCCGCACGAACCAGTCGTTTTGGCGCACGACTGAGTCGTTTTTACCACACGACTCAGTCGTTTTGCCCACAGCACTCGCCCGCAGTAGCCAGTCGTGCGGCCGAAGCAGTGGTTCGTGCGCCCCACATGACTCATTCGTTTGGCCAAAACGAGTGGCTCGTGCGGCGCCGCCGCAGCTGCAGAGTGTAGTCGATGCGGGCTGCCTAACCTCACTTTATTGACACGCACCAATTCCATTGCCGAATTTAAAATTTGGTGCACTGAAAATAGCATTGGTCGATTTGAACGTACAAGTAATTTTAAAATTGCATTTTGTCAATGCAGGAGTATACTCCTTCATTGAGTACACTCCTACAAATAGATTGCACAATTTTTATTATGAAATAGTGTTTGCATTAATAAGAATATTTATTAATGTAAAAAATGTGGTGAAATTGCATTGACAAAATGCAATTTTAAAATTACTGTTACGCGCGACGGTCAAATCGACCGATCCTATTTTCAGTGCACCAAATTTTAAATTCGGCAACGGAACTGGCGCCCGTCAATAAAGTGAGGTTAGGCAGCCCGCACCGACTGCGTTGTGCAGCTGCGGTGGCGCCGCACGAGCCACTCGTTTTGGCCAAACGAATGAGTCATGTGGGGCGCATGAATCATATGACGCTTCGGCCGCACGACTAGCTACTGCGGGCGAGTGCTGTGGGCAAAACGACTGAGTCGTGTGGTAAAAACGACTCAGTCGTGCGCCAAAACGACTGGTTCATGTGGCAAAACGACTGACTCGTTTCCTTATCACATTTTTTGTTAATGAAACGACTCAGTCGTGTGTGGCAAACGAGTCAGTCGTTCGGTGTTCTCTCCGTGTGAATATACTCCGCGACATAATTATTAACCCATATGACACATAGTTTTACTGGTCAAGTGGGTTGATAAATTTGTTGTGGAGTGTATATAACATATAAAGTAAGGTTATACGCTCAGTACGCTTTTGCTGAACTGACGAAAGGAATTTTGTCAAATTAATTTTGTTCATTTCATTGAAATCCTTTGTTGAACCAACAAAATAATTACACTAAATCAACAATAGTATATTTCAAAACAAGGGCGCTTGCGCCCGTGTTATAAACGATATTTTGTGGAACGAGTGACCGTTGGGATATGAAGCTATATCGTC
>JABFPB010002871.1:0-18723 GCA_022817645.1 Ceratoteleas bidentatus | reverse complement strand
ATTATTATTATTATTATTATTATTATTATTATTATTATTATTATTATTATTATTATTATTATTATTATTATCATCATCATTTGTACGTCATCATGTAATATGTCGAGGCACGTATTGCGCGTCGAGGTAATCCCCAGATTTGTGGCTCACCTTCGGCATATCACCGGTGTTCAGAGATAAGAATTCGTAATTTAAGTCGCCGCCAAATATCACCTCGTTCGCACTATCTTTCCCGAGAATAATCAAGTCGGGCGAATAATACGTGTTGCCAATTATCTGCAAGATAGATGGTGTTTTTTGTCATTATTTTGACGAAAACGCGCCCTGATTGAGGACTTCTTTGAAGCTAATCCAGTCGTGGAACTTTGAGCGTGTCAAAAATTTGTTGTGGGTTTTTCGGGTTTCTTAAGATTTGTTTGAAAAGAAGAAGGAACGTTGTAAAAATAATTGAGACTTTTCAGAATTTTCAAAAAAAATTTTAGAATTTTTAGTGATTTTTACTATAGATTAATTTCTTCAAAGAAAAGAAATTGTCTTCTGAAGAAATTAAAAATATGAGAACCACTAAACATTTTGAAACATTTATTAAAATCTTGAATAACTCTAAAATAGCTTGACGGATACAAATTTTGTTTTGTTTTTTCAAAAGGATTTTATTTAACTAAAAACTGTTTGAAAATTCGAAAAACACAATCATTTAGAGACATTTCAGAAAGTTTAAAGCATTTTTTGGAATTGCAATAAGTATGAATAAGGATAACACAAAAACCACGACCAGTATGTTGGATTTAAACACAGTTTCAAAAATCTCATAAAAATGGGATTTCGTTATAGTATAAAGCGCGTATAAGTTGCAAACTCAAATTGCGCCACTGGAGTGGTTAATACATTTTGGATTTTGGAAAACGAGTACTTACGACGTAAACCATTTTTAAGTCCCGTTTTGCTGTGCTTTGGACAAAAAAACTCGCCCACCAAATCATCCATGATAGCTTTAGAAACATGATTCTGGAAACAACATTAATTTTGAATATAGACTATCTTTGTTGGTTTTTTATTCACTAAACGAATTTCTTTAATAGCAATTTAAATGAATATACTTACAATGGCAAAAAATGGGATAACGATGGAAAATCGAAAAGGCACTAGTGGATTTGCAAAACGTGCAATAAACTTGATAGTCTTCTTTGAACTAAGTGGAATGAAATAATGTAAAAGCACTAGCATTATCAGTTGGATATATCGCGGGTAATGCCGAGGTAATTTAAATTGTTCTTCGTATTTGTTTAGAGCTTTGCTCGTATTCTCTTCACTTTTCGGCTCCAAAATATGAAACGATCTTTGCACAATTTTCTTCTTTTCATTTCCGTTTTATCCCACACGGAGAAAAAAGAATACGAAAATGTGACTGTATGTACCCCTGCGGAAATTGTAAATAAAAAGTGTAAACAAGTAACAGATTTATCCGTTCTGAAAACGTTCTTTAAACGTTTTCAGAACGTTTACTGGATAAAAAACGTTTTCAAAACGTTTATTGGACATTAATCGTTAAATAAACGTTTATAAAACGTTTTAAGGTTTGTGTTTTGTTGGGATTTCGTAATACGCTTTCATTTTCTTTAATTTTTTATTGCCGACAAATAAATCGATTGAAATGGTCAATAAAGTTAAAAGTACATTATGGCGGGTGAATTAATCGTTTAATTGAATAACAATTTAATACAATCGTTTTTTAAGACAATCGAAACCGGATTATATACAATTCCTTTGCGCGTTAATTAAAATTGTCAGTGACATTGTTAATACCTTGACATGAATTATTCGTTATATCATAACTATGGATAATTGTGAAAGAGCAGTTTTTACGACGAAAATAAATTAACTAACAATTTCAATTAAAAATGAAATTAAAATGTAATGGCAATTACAAAGAAATATGTAGTAGCAGCATTCATTTTGTTACAATCCTTTCATCTTAATTTTACATAAAAAATCCTAGTGAAGGTAGGAATATATTGGCTATATAGGAAACTTATATTTCCAATATATTTTTTTATTAAACAATATTTTTCCCATATATTCCAAATATATTGCCAATATATTCCCAATTTTTGCAATATATTTGGAATATATTTCTAATTACTGCAGAATATTGGGAATATATTCATCTTTTGACTAGGGAAGCACAAAAAAATGAACTCTTTCTACAAAATTATAATTAATTTTATTGAAGGCTACAAATATTTTAAACTATACATACATTTTCTGACTCGACGACTAATTAACTTTCATAAAAAAACGTTATTCCGTTCTACGATCCTTATTAGAAATATATGTATTCTAAAATTAACTCCTCCAATATCCTCAAAAGTATTTCTAACAGCAATCTTTTTCTATTCCTAAATCTATCATTAATTTTCTTTCATACAAAATACAAAGTGGAGTGTCGTCAATACTTCTGAAATCCCCCCGTTTACGTTCGTGCCAGCAACATCGCCAGGGCTGTCCAAAACGTAACATTAAACAGAGACGCCGCATGTTTCCATGCGTTGCTCCTGCCTCCCCAAGCGTTTCCGTAACTAAGTTTCGAAGTTACAATGACCTGGAATTTCGCCACTTGGTTTTTCCCCAATGGCACCGAAACCAGTGGTTTGCTGTGGCCCATTATATTTTCGCTCTTCCCATCTTGAGCTCTGGTTTGGGCACTGTGTTCAGGTTTACCATCGTAGTACATATTTCTCGCTGGGGAAGAAGTCGTGTTTGATGTGATACTTTGTATAAATATCTCAGGCCTTGAAGTTGACACAATAGTTGGTTTCCCAGTAGCAGATGGTGATGAACTTGAAGCTGGTTTCTTAGTAGTTGTAATTGATGTAGTTGAAGTTGGTTTCACAGTAGTAGTAGTTGATGTAGTTGAAGTTGGTTTCACAGTAGTAGTGGTTGATGTAGTTGAAGTTGGTTTCACAGTAGTAGTTGTTGTTGTAGTTGTAGGTGTACTTGAAGTTGGTTTCTCAGAAGCAGTTGAAATTGGAGTTGGGATAGGTGGATTGGGAGTCTCTGCTTTGGGAATAGTTGGGGTTGAAGTTGGTTTCTTAGAATTAGGTAAAACTGGAGTTAGGATAGTTGGTTTGGGAGTCTCTGCTTTGGGAATAGTTGGGGCTGAAGTTGGTTTCTCAGAAGTTTTTGAAATTAGAGTTGGGATAGTTGGATTGGGAGTAATCTCTGCTTTGGGATTAGTTGGGGTTGAAGTTGCTTTAACAGTAGTTTTTGGAGCAGGTAAACTCTGTTGTTTTTCACCTGGTTCTCCAACTAAATGATCTTTCTTGAGAGAGTCTAACGATTCTACATCCGAATCGTCCGAAGTCGAAGATTCGGGCTTTTTCGGTAATCCAGAACCAGTATCGACACACGAATTGGGAATAGATGAGAAATGCATCAAGTTCCTAAGTTGCTTGATAGTTAAAACTTTCGTAGGATTCAGGTACACTGTCTGGTGATTCGCGCTTTTGTGACCGTCATAGAAAGCAACCTAAAGTAAAGAAAGGGTGTTAATTACTGCCATTTTAGGAACATAAATGAAGTTTATTTCTTTTGACCTTCAAATCACCTTTATCGTATATTTGTTGTTATCATTGTGCAACTCAACCATCAAAGACCTAGACGGGGTTTTCTCATCCAAATGCGCTCCAGACAATTTAAGAACTTTCACAAGGTCATCAAAAATCTCTCGGTCCCCGATCAGGACTTTGTTGGGCTGCTTGGTTTTTGGCTGCTTCTGATTTTTAATTTCTTTGGCGGTGTCATGAAATTGCTTTAGAAAAGCTTTACCTTCGAAGTGATCTTTCTGCAACTTTGGTAAAATGTGGTTAGACTTACACTTTCAATAGTCCGATACACTCAGAAAAATGTTGAATTAAAATTTGATAGATTTACAGTAAATTTTTACCAAACACCACGAATTTTTCGTAGATATAGTGAATCTTACGTGATAATCTAGGAAAAATAATCATATGAAATAAGATGGAAGTTTTTAGACGTTATAATAATTTATGTTTCAAATACCTCGTGACTACTGTTATATAGTAAATTTTTACTGTGAAGCTAGGGAATTTTAATGGACACATTTTTCGCAGTGTAGAGATATTACATTGAGCAGTTTCATGAAACTATATTGGTATTATGAGTAGAAAGGTTGCTTACACAAATCTCGTTAAATTTGTACATTCCATGGATGCCTAGAAAAAGTGCCATTTATTAGAAACTTGGAATCGCCAATTTATCTTAACGCACCAGTCAAATTGTATGTATACCTTTGCCCCATTTCTCGCCGCAGTGTTTGATGAATCCCTCGCAAGTAAGGTTGGTTTGCAGGGCCTCGAAGAAAATAATTGCAGCTATCTTTGAAACGCTATATTTCGTGTGTTCGATCTCAAAATCTGCATTCTTGTAAACGCTCTTCAGTAGCCTGCTTAATCTCAAGTTGTCCCTTATTGTGTTCTGTGGGAATAAGTACAGTATAACATTTGTATATAACACTTATATATAAAACTGTATATATAAATCAACATGGAATCTGCAGAAATATCAATTAATTTAACATAAGACACTACACAGGAAAACAAAGAAACGTTAGGCACTTTTAGTGTCTTTTTCATCAAAAAAAACATCTTCGTTTTTCTCTAAAAACTGAAACTACAAAAACAAGTGTCTTAAAAAGACACTTGTTTTTGTAGTGTAAGATTTATGTAAATGCATTTTTAAAAAATGTCTAAAAATCTAATTCGCTTTGAATTCTAATTTAAGCCACATTTGAACCAGCAAATTCATTCCTGTTGAAAAATTCTTGTAGCAATTGTCCTATTAGTACACTATAAAAACAGGAGTAAGACGTCTTAAACTAAGACGTTTTTCGATGAAAAACACACTAAAAATGTTTAAACGTTTTTTTCGAAGACACTTTGTTTTCCCGTGTATTTATACATTATTCCGGTTTCTATCCGGTAGATGTCTAAATTTACATGTACTTTTGTATGACAAACCAATGTATATATGGAAATATAAATGCTATCAATTCCTATTAGAAATTGTAGTCCTATATGTTTCTATGCGGTTTTTGTCCACTTTTCCTGTAAGTATTTGATTGATACAAAAAGATTCCTTTTTGTCACAAAATAAATCCCTTTGAATGAAGATGAAGACTTCTCTGACAAAATTTTTCGTTTTGTTCTAAAAGGATATTTTCATGAGTATATTTTCCTATACTCGAAGGCATTTACATTTAACTCTCAAATAACCTAATGGACCATATACTTCAAACCGTTTTTCAAATGTTTATTAAACCTTTAATAAACGTTTCAGTGAATGTTTGAACCATTTATAAACGTTATGTTCCGTTGGGATAAGTTCATTTCAATTATCAGTTATCAAATATTTGTTATTTGTCAAAAAATTCTTTGTCTCTTTCGAAGAAAGTATAACTCAACTTACATTAGTAATTATTTGCAAATTTTGCGCCATATCCCCATCCAATTTGGTAAGCGCTTTGTTCTCCTCCGATGTGGCATACGAGCCATCTGTCACCTGAAAGTGGAATTACGCAAAACTCATTAACACTTAACTCCATTTTACTCTAACAACCGAACCCATATTTGAAAGCACACTTACCACATAAACCAGCTTGATTTCGGCCCAGCTGAGGCCAAGCAGCACCGATAGCCAACATAGCAGAATCCTGGTCTTCATCTTCCAATCGGAACAACTGGTCCGAAATTCTACAACAAACTTTCCACCAAGTTGGGAACGGTAGTCTTCCCCGAGGTGGAATGCAGGTCTGTCTCGGAGCAGCAATTAATATCGGAATTTGACACTTAGAGTGGACAAATCGAGGCGCGGAGTTTCCCGAAAGTGGATCAGTCGATACAAGAAACTATTTCCATCATTGGCGTGGCTCGTTATTGTTTTAGAATTAAAAATAACTAATCAAGTATAAATGGCTCACCTGACTTAATAGCGTTTGATGAGTTATAGGACGAGGCGTTGAAAATGGTTAGAAATAAAAAGAGAGGCCAAACGGTTGTTTGGGGTGGAGACAAATAAAATAAACTGCAGGCATTCCTGAGGTGAAAAAATATTCGCGTTATCTTTCTCGATCTATTAAAACATCGATTGCGAGGGAAAGCGATCGATTGAAACGACGCTTCAAATGGTTTAACGAATTGTTGAAAAAACACATTAGACGCCCGGCGCATGTGCTGCAGTGGTATCATTAAAAGCGAATTGAAGACGATCCAAAATTAATCCGAAGTTGGCCGGCTCAAAATTAATCTGAGGCAGTTAATAACGAATTAATGAATGTTCAAGGTTGAGCAGTGTTATCGGATTTAATTTTGGGCTGTTAGTTTTTTCGGTCGAAGAGAGTTAAATGTGGGTGTAATTAAGGAGGTTCCGAAACGATTTGTTTTGTGATGACTTTCGCGTGGAAAAAAAATGTAAATGAAACTAACTGCAAGGAATAAAAAACGCAAATTAAGGTAGTAGTAGCGTGGTCAGAATTAAATGTTTAAGTTGTCAGAAACTTATATTTATCAATGCGAAAAGTCAGAAGAAATACAGAAACAGCTTTAAAACAAAAAAATTGTTTTTTGCAAAAAAAATATGTTTGTAATGTTTAAGGAGGTTAATTGGAAAAATGTACAGTTGGTGGTTAGGTGAAACTGACATTTTAGAAGTAAACAAACCGGCTCAGAATGAAATCAAATGAAATGTTACATTGCATGGAAATATAGAAGTAAAGTGAGGTATGTCGTTCTATTTGCACCCAAAAGTGTTATTTATTTTGTCTTTAATATATAACTTTGGATCAATACAATATTTTTAATAATTTAAAACACGTCAATTTTTTGACACTTCATTTGACTAGTCAAGTCGCTACTTCTACCTTAAGCTAGAAGTAAAGACTCCTGCTTACCTAATATCGAGGGAAACGTGCAATGAAAAAGTGAAAATTGGTTGAGGAATTACAGCAAACACGTATGATGATAAGATAAGAGATGAACCGGATGACAAACTTATGCAAAATGCTGGTTAAAAAAAAGCAGTATTTGTAAGTTTTTGTACGTATGAATATGAAATTTCTAATAGGGATGCAACATATATGTCACATAAATGTCGCATATATTATTCGGCTTGTAATATATGCGGCCATATATGCGACACATATGCCACATAAATGTCACATACAATTCTCATATTTTGCCGCATATATGCCACATGGGTATAGGTCACTTGAGCGTAAGCAAAAAAAATCAACAAGAATAACCAAGAACAAAAACTAAAAGAATAACCAAATAATTTTTTTCCCGGTAAATTTGGAACTCGCTTAGTTTTGTTATCCTGCATATTATGCAAATATTACTTTCGCCAGCTTGCTGATTTTTATAGATGACGGCAGATTTTACGAATTTAGCGCTACTTAAACACAGCGATTTTGTTCACAACCACATTCCTCTGATCCCGCTGATGTGACAAAATACGAGATCATTTATTCACTTTTTAAAGCTAGAAACAAAGTAATATGGAATTAAGTAATCCCTAATGTGGAAGCAAGTAATCCCATTATCGTTCTTTCTTACGCCCCTATAAAACAATCACAACATTAAGCTAAAATGACCATACGTTCAAAAGATCTTACGCTCAAAAGACTTTACGCTCATATGAATACGCAAAAATGACCTTAGCTCAAATTTTTAGTCTCAAATGATCTACACCCATGCCACATATATGCGATATACACATTTTTATAGATTGCATATGTACAATATATATATCCCCTAACCATACACTGTAAAAATGGTTGCGTATAATTACACAACATGTTGTGTAATCTGGTTGCACACATGTTGTGGAATTTTAAACTTCGTAGTTTAATTTTACGCACACTGCAAAAAAAGGTCTACAGATTTTACACAATTTGAGTTTGCACTATGCACTCTAAGAGTAAAATTTACTCAAAATTGAGTAAATTTTACTGATAGAGTGCATAGTGCAAATTCAAATTGTGTAATATCTGAAGACCTTTTTTTACAGTATATATCTATTTGTTAACGTGTTTTCATATACGCATCTCTAATTTTTTTTCATTTTCTTAATTAATTTTCAATTTTGAAATTGAGGTAAATTAAAAACAGTTATGAAATTAATATGTTCTCATTGGTGAAATTAAACGCATACACGGAAAAAAGTGGACAGTACTGCCTACTGTCCGGCGCAGTAATCAGTGCTGTCCGCAATCGGAATGCCTTAAAACTGTAACCAGTGTTGTTCGGACAGTCCTGAGCACTGTCCGGACAGTAGTGAGTGCTGTCCAGCACACTACTCAGTACTGTTCTGACAGCACTGGTTACTGTTTTAAGACATCCGAATGTCGGACAGCACTGATTACTGCGCCGGACAGTAGTCAGTACTGGCCGATTTTTTCCGCGTTGATTAAGATATGTGTGCATCAAAATACATTAAATTTAGTTTACAAATATTACAAATTAATTATACCACATGAATCACTTGAGTGAATTAATTTTATTACAGTAACATGTATATTTAAGTATTTTAAATACCTTATAATTACATTGAATCTACGCATATTTTTAGCACATTTTCACAATGTATTTTGGAATACATTTTTTTGTGAAAATATTGTATGCAAAATACCACAAAATAATTTATCGTAAAATTATTGATTTTGAGAAAACCCACGCATCAAAAAAAATTATTTGTTTGACGATTTTCGCTAACTTTCGTAGCATGCATTTTGTCAATAATAAATTATGCTACGACTTTTGACAAAAAAATTAACCGATATTTTTTTCATTTGACCTATTTTAATTTTTGTTTATTGAATTCCTCGTTTAAGTTTTTTTATAGGAACCGGGCGGTAAGTTAGTTCAGGAATTCAGATACACATACATATTGGCACAATTACACGTGGCAATTTTAATTTATCGCGCTCGAACAATCGCCCGAAAATAACGAGTTCACGAGTTCCGACGTCGGATTGCACTGCATGATCGCGTGGATAACGAAGTTGTAATTGGCGATCGCGAAAACGGGTGTTTGGTGGGTAGAATCTGGGCTTTTATAGCCCGATGATTGATAGCGGTAGTTGCCAAGGTGTCTCGGCGAAACGAAACCAAGAACACAGCTCATACTGCGATGAATACATCTACATAGACAAAAGTAAAAAAATTTTATTCAAGTTCACTTTTCTTTCAAACTTCTTTTTTCAAATTCGAAAAACTGCGTCAACCCAGTTAAATAATTTTATATGGGCCATATATGGCAGCCTTATATATGTATATATATTCATGAATATTATTGTGAATTTTCTTTGAAAATACATACATTTTTATTCGAAATATCATTTTTATGAATTTACATAGATATTCATAAGGAAAATTCCATGATACGTCAATCATGTAAAAACATGGGATTTCATAGAAGCTTGATTAATTAAAAAAGTAATCAAGTAATTACTTTAATTACTTGATTGCTTTTTTTAATTAATCGAGATAAAATAAAACATATGTTAATTTTATCTCGCACGATCCGAAAATCATGATTCCGCTACTTGTTTCTAACTCAAAAAATCTTGATTTATCTCAGTCTCCGTTATTCGGAGGATCCCTTGCCCAAGTGCACTTGTGGCGGAACGGATGTGGGAAAACTATTGCGAAACGGAAAAATCGGCTTTTCATTCGCACGCCGCTTGAGTGAGTTTCCACGATCCATTGTGCAACTATCTTTGTGACGAAATAAACTTTTCAACGGTAGCGCCATCTATGGGAGATAATTGATGGCGTTCTCGTGTTCGGCGTGTTTGTTTAGATGTTACCGAGCGTTTTAGCGACCGCACATGTCTAATCGCGAATCTACTCGGACGTAAACATTTTGCATGAAAACACGTGCCGATGTTTTCCACGAGCCGAGCGTGTGACGGAACACTTTCGAGTGTTTTCATTTAAATCACTCACGACGAACAAGACGCATTCACAGTTGTCGCCTGATAGCGCATCGCGATGCGCCTGAAATACCCATTGTCGCGCCGAATTGCGTCAAAGCGAAGGCTCCACCATAAATCGGCGTATTGTCTTCTCGTGAATCTCGTAAATCAGGCGAACTCGAAATCGGCGTTGTCATCGGCAAAAAAAGGTCTCGTCCGAAATCGCTTTACTAATTGCACGTTCTACGTTGATTTAGAAAGTGGATTCCCGATTTGAACACGCGAGGGCCACCGTTTCGCCGGCGGACTGTCATTTTTTAGCGCCGCAAAAAAACATGAATCGCCGCATATTTGCTTAGGACACCGGGTGTCCGGCAACAGAGGCTTCATTCATTTAAATGTCAGACGTTAATCAGACATTTTTTGCACGACAGAAAAATCGGTATATTTATCCGAGCAAACAATCTTGAGGCACTTTTTTCGATGTTTTTTTTTTCTTTTTTGACGGATTCAAGTTGACGTTTATTGTCCGGTCGATTTAATTGCGTGTCATAAAACAAAACTCGGGGAACAGAAGCGGGATGAAAAAAGAAAAGGAAATGATAAAAAAGGTAGGTCGGGTTTTTTTGAGAGGACGATATTTTATGAACGAGAGATTTGTGAAAAGTCAGCCGGTTGATTGATCGCGGAATCTTTGTAACAGTGCGAAATGTGGAATAGTAATAGGTGGTGGGGTTTATTCCAAATTTTGCGATGAAATTAGTCACCTTTTTTCTAAGCAGGAATGCAGAGGAAAGGTGAACCGGGTGGTCAAGGAGATTTTCGGAAACGTGCTTTATTGATTGCGTCGAGAATCGTGGTTTTCGATCATGTTCTTGGATTTTTTATGTGCTAACAATATATGCGCTATTCAATAAAAACGAAATTTACGATTGGATAATGCTAAGGCAAAGCTATATACATAAGTCCTGTTACTGATTCAGTAAGAAAAAAAATGTTTAGAGATATTAAGTTCCAAAGTATCAATGTTTATTACGGGACGTTTTTTAATTATTTGTTTATCTTCCTAAAAAATTCAATATTTTATACTCAAATTGATAAATTTTCTTTTCGAATAAATGGAGTCCTACAAAGTTACCTTTACCTCTATGATCCTCAGTTCTATTGTCATTTATTATCTGTTCCCAGACAATCATTAAACAAATGTTTTTAATTACCCATTTCCAGTCTTCCCTCTCTACATCCCCATTCTAAAAAATATTCTACCTTTTGCAGATGGAGTCCAACCGGATGATGTACCGATCGGTGATGGAACAGGTGTTACGGTTCCTGGATCGGGCGCAGAAGTCCCTCGCGTTTATCCACGACAAGGGAGTAGCTAAGGAAAAAACTACCAGGGTGCCCCGTAGTCGCAGCGTTCACGCCATGCACGAAGCTTCGACGTCCTCGTCCAGCTCTTGCTCCACTCCCAGCAACATCTCGCCCCTGTCGTATGCCGGTTCGCAGGCATCCATGTCTATGTGTTCGCGTTTCAGCCGCGCCAAGTCCGTCACGCACATTTCGCCATCTGGTGGCGCCCTTGGCATAAGGGATTTCACGTGGTCGGTGCTACGTCGAAATGACCCTGCGCACTGCACGACGCCCCGATCGAAGAAGTCATCCAAACAAGACCTGGCTCACGACATCTCTGAGATGATTTACGAAGGTCCTAAGATGGCCGAAATCGACCCCAACGACATCCCGCCGATGAAACTGTCCCAGGAGGCTTATAGGTTTGTGGTACCTTCCGTATTGAGTTTGTTCATCTAGGGAGAGCAAAGAGGAGATGTTTAGAATCATTCGGAAGTTAATACATATATTTTATTTTTACAATAATAGTTGATGGCAGATGTTGAGACGGTTACTATATTTTTTTATAAAATCAAAATTAACTTTATGGAAGTCGTCTCATTAAAAAATTTCTCGACGCATGATGATACATTCTTCAAGCTAAGAATTAACGTTTACAATAAAGATATCCATTCTTAGAGAACACCCTGATAAATGTGTTCCATGGGTGAAACCATAACTCAGTAAGATAAGATGAAAACACAAAGTCAGCACTTTGGCAATTAACGACTCCACGCCCCGTTTGAAATGTACTCCTACATCAGTCGATCCAGCCGATCCCTAACTTTTCACATTAATAGACGAAAGATACCAAGACCCACGGCAATCCCGCTAAGTTACCCACTTTATCCAATTAGCCGGTCAATTGACCGTACCATAGATACGTTGTTTTTCCGCTTGACTTAGTCTCTAATTGTGACCCCAAATTTCTCTCTCGCGGAGCCAAAGCTAAAAATGTTAACCCCGGAACAATGTCACTCACAATTGCCAGGCGACAAAAACTTGGATAAAAAACGTACGATCATCTTGCAGACTGATGCGAACCGTCCAATCGTTGCTCCTGATGCGTGAGCCCGATCTGGCGAAAATAAGTATGGAGAACCTGCAAT
This sequence comes from Ceratoteleas bidentatus, assembly GCA_022817645.1. Classification (NCBI taxonomy): domain Eukaryota; kingdom Metazoa; phylum Arthropoda; class Insecta; order Hymenoptera; family Scelionidae; genus Ceratoteleas; species Ceratoteleas bidentatus. The sequence continues at coordinate 6,231 of JABFPB010002871.1, read as the reverse complement.
CGAACGAGGAAAAAACCATGATGCCTCTGGATGAATCGACCGTCAGCTTCCAGACCGGTAACTTCGCGAATTCCACGACGTTACCGGATCCAAATTTCAGTCCGAACTGCAGCGTACAGAACGTGAACCTGGATGAGATCTCAAAGCGCGAATCGAGTCTAAGCATGACGCCACCTGGTGCTCGGAACTCTATTGACTCGACGTCCCTCAATTCCGGTAGCAGCAAAGAAGATGAAGCTCAGTCGAACGGCAGTGGCAACGCGGTTTCTTTCACTAAACAGACCTCACAGGTCAACAGGAAACGAATCAAAGACGGCACTGTCACGTGGCATCCCAAGTCCAGGACTACCAACAGTGTGAGCAGCGTCGAGGATGAAAGTGGATTCTCCTCCTTGAGCTCTTTCCAAGAAGTAAGTGGACTTTCTGATAAAGACTGATACTATATTTTCTGATAGACACGATATTTTATTTAGGGTGGTGATGGTCTTGGAGAGATTAATATATGGTAGGAATGGGCATTTAAATAGTTCAAGTCCATTAGGATAGATAGTATTATGGTATCAGAAGAATGCTTAATATTCGACTACATTTAATGGGCACTAAAAAAATTATAAAATATAAATACTCTAAGCAAAATGAAAACCTACAGCTGATTGCCTACAGCTCTTTGTTTCTGTTTACATGTTCTGTCCTTCACCATATTACTATTGTAACACTACCATACATTAAAGAAAAAACTGTACCTCTTTACGAATGATTTTTAAAATTTTACATTACGAGTACATTCAGCACTCATAATGTAGTTGCCTCCAACAATTATAACCCTCTGAATTTGTATTAAAGGTTGGCATTCCCACCACAACCACGACTCCCGCAACGATGGCTCCAAAAGGTCTTCACTCGGAAGTCGGTCTACCCGAAGTTCCTCTGGAAACGGTCCGGCATCGTCGCTGGTCCTCGACTCCCGCCGAATTTCGTACCATGCTTAAGCGGCACAGTGCGAACTTCTCGAGCACCACTACCTCGGAGTCGTTGAGTGTTTGGGTATAGGTACGCTTCTACGTACAAATTGTGCGAACCTTCATGTCTACTGCATCATCATTCATATTTATTCGAGAACGCTTCTTCGACTTCTTATAACACCCTTCCCAGGCTACAGTGAACAAATCCGCGGATTCCCGACGCATTTGCTCCCCAGCGGCTCAAATGCCTCGGAATCCGACGCCCAACTTCGTGCACTTTGAACCCGCGTTCAAAGTGCTGTGAAAGCCACTTTGGGCACCCCTGGAAATGTTCCTCCACGTCTCCCCAAGGGGCGTTACAACAAGTCCAAGACGTTCCAACGTTCGAACGACTGCGAAACGTCGACGTCGTTTTGTCGTCCGACGATTTGTGAATGGATCCGACCTCCATTCACAAATCTCCATCTTGCCTTAACCCGGTTCCGACCTTGATCAGAGGGCGTGTGATAGAGTCCGGAAGCAATGCTCTCGAATCAAGCGATACACCGATTGAGCCACCGCGATTGTTCGTTCGGCTGTACAAAGTTGCGTCGGGTGTTGTAAATAACGAGCGGACCAAGAAACCGGTTTACGCTGCATCTTCTTTGTAGTTTGTCCTTTTGTATTAGTCGCGCGATTCAATGCGAACTCGACGAGAAGCGAACGTGCTCGTACTGAAATATGTATTGCAATGGTACATAGCGCATTCAGATGAGGCATTGTGAATGAGCTGCATGTGCGAATCGGGCACATGAAAATCGTCGAGTGTTCGATCAAGCGCGCCGGCATCGGGCTCCCGAGCCAGCCGCTTGTAAACAAATCGCGTCGCCCGAATGTTTATAGTCATATAGCTCGTAGCGATACGAAATGATCCAACCACCTGTAACTTATCCGAGTATAAGCGTCTGTGAACTAAAACGACGTACGTATTTATTTGCGCAAGTTACGGCATGTGTAATCGTCGCTCTTAATTCTTCCGTTTGATAGGTTTAGCCCCACGTTGGGCGCCAATCGCTTTCCGCGAGGAGGCGCCCGCGTTTATTTATTCCCGTCCCGGATAGTTGTACATAGTATACGGGCATCATCGCCGGATGATGCTCGCAGCCATTTTAGCGGTGTTACTCGATCGGGACGAGCACTCGCGAGTATGTACGCGCGTATTTAAAGTCAATTTTAGTATTGCCGCTTAAGTTATTTATGGGCGTCGTAAAGGGGGCCGAACAATGCCGCGCGAAAATCGCTATCGGCGCGGCATCTGCGCGTGAAATACCGCCGCGGATTCCCTCATATTTGCTCGCCATTTCGCCGGGCTTTCGGGAAAAGAAACGCCGCGGCGACGGCGGGGGAACGAACGGACAACTGCCGCGCGCTCGACCGACGTATCGTAATTTAGAGCTACGCTTCCTCGACGACTTCTCGTATTATCTACGCTTCAAAACACCGGAAAGTAAAATTATTTTTTCTACTCGAGAATGCCTGCTACGTATCAGCACAGTTGTACTTTGCGATCTGGCGTCCCACTCTAGGGACAATTAGTCGTTAAGCTGAGCGAGCGCGAGATATATTTTGTAATAGACCGTGAGGCGGCGCTGCCGCGACTCGGTCGCGGCTCCGTTAGGGTAGTCCTTATGAGAATAAAGATGCGTTTTTCACGAACATTGTCGAGAGTCTTGTTTTATTGACGAGGACGCGCGTCGCGGCTCAGTTGCGATTACGGGTTCGGCGCGTGGGTGCGGTAAGCGCCGGTCGAACGTTTGCGTGATTAGAACCCTGCTATGATCGCGTTAAAGGTTGAAAAATGTAAAAATGTTGCATTCAGTTCGTTTAAACTGGCTCTGAGTGTTCGGTGCAGCCCTCTGGCAGTCATACGTTTTCCTCGTTTTACAACTTTGACATAAGTAGTTCGATTGCATTTATGTCATAAAAATATCTGAAATACAAAAATACATAATCGTGAAGGTATGTTTTGTTAAAATGTGTTTGTTAAGGGAAAATACGTGATTGGAAAATATTTGAAAAATATAGGGATGTCGAAAATCTGGCTTTGTACACGCATGACAATGTTGTAAAGTTTTTTCGTAAGTAAATTTTCTATGACATGTGGCACTATAAATGTAGTACTTCTTGATAAACTAATTTTTAAACTAATTTAAGATCAAGACCCGAGAAAATCGAAAAAAACATCGAAACAGATTGGTATTATTGATTCAATAACAAATATAAGTTGAATATACACACCTCTTTTTTTTGTGATAAAATAATCATACATTTCAGGGTTTATGCACTCCTGAAACAAGTTTCTTAATTTCACACATTTTTAAGAAATTTTTAAGTCGCATTCTAAAATGCAATGAAAAGCGCCTGAATTTTAGACACTTTGCATCTGAAATTAAGACACTTTGCTGCACTTTTTTACAGTGTGCCCAATTATATTAATTACTTTTCTTCAAATTAAGATTGATTAATTTTTCAATATTGTCGAATTTGAAGTATTAACTGCTACTGTGTTTGGTATTTTATACCAAAATAAATCTATCTTTATATTTTAACAATTACCTGCAGAACTGCAGTTGAAAGTCCTTAAATGGATTACAATTCCGTACAAATTCTGTATACATCTTTTTTTAAGGTCGCCACATTAAAAAGGCCATTTTAATAGTGGAATTGAATTATACGTTGTATACACTATTAAAAATCATATAAAAATCCGATTGTCTAGACTGGAATCCTGCCATGGCAGGAGGATTCAACGCACCAATCGGGGATTCCTCCCGTGACAGGAGTATTCCGGCTCCGACATTTGGATTGTTTTAAGAGTGTACTGACTGTCTGTCTAATTTTATTGAATTAAATGTAATTGATCAAAAGGAATGAGAAATCGATTGACTTATGGGTTCAACGATTGAAATAGTCAAATTGGACTTGATAATTCTTTTTCGAATGCAGTTCTATAGGTGTTTACCATACACATAATTCACATTCAATATTATTAAATTTAATAGAATATCCAATAGTCTTCAATGTAACCTAATAGATTGCTTCCTTAAGAGAACGACATAGTCACAATGGGCGCGATAATAAGGTCAGTTCGTAAGGAGCGAATTGTTATTGCGTCCGTCAGGGGTGTCGAATGGGGAATTCGCTTGTCGGCCAGAAAAATCGCGAACACTGCTTGCATTTATTGCCAATGCGCGAGAACGAGCCTTCTATTTGACGGAGGTATGCGCTTTGTACTCAGGTTGCTGTGTCTGCTGGGTTGCTCAACTGTAGGCGCGTTTTTTCGGTTTCGCAGTTTATCGCTGTTATCGGGGAATAATTAACGCCGGGAGAAAGTTTGATAGATAGTTGTCTCTAGTTGGAAGAGGTACATGTTTATAAGATGGAGGTGGAAGGAAGGTGGAATTTGAGGAGCTGCAAAGAGGAATGTGTCAGTAGATAAGTTAGAGTAAGTATGAGTTTCTCGTATCTATTCGTCACGTCAGTCAAGTAAATTTGAAAGGAATCTAAATAAGGTCTACAGGTTATTGGCATATAATCTTAAATTTTTTATCCGGCTGTCGTAGGTGAAAAAACTTGTCCCAGTGACTGATTCTCGTCGGCTTCATTGTACTCTTCGAAAAATAGAAACAATCTTCTATAAGATGACTAAATATTAGATTATCAAGAATAGGTTGATCTGATGCATTCTATAAAATATAAATCTTCATTATCTCTGTCAAAAATAATCCAGTTAGGCGATCCTTGGAGTCAATTTACAAGATCCTTCTTCTCCATTATGGTCATTATGTATGTTAAATATGTGAACGACGCTTTTAGCACCTAAAACGATATGGAACTTGAGTAACTTGACGGTAAGTGCAATTTCTGTTATACATATGTTATTCATTTGCTTCTACCTTGAGGTAATATTGCACGGACAGCGTCACTATCCCGAAAGCTGAAATTTCCAAGGGAATGTTGCATCTGCACTGGATTATGTTCAATGATTTTCTCAACTGTGAGTTCCATCCTGTCCACGGGGCCTCATAACTGTAAATAAACGTGTAGCAACGAATTACAGTTCTCAGCGTTCGGTCTTCACTATTCTGTCAAGATAATTCCAGCCGCGCACCGTAATCATAATACTGACATGTGCTTCTAATAAAAAGACATACGTACCAGGCGTCCTTTAAACTGGAACTTAATTGAATTATTTCTTCAGCCGCGAACGCGAGAATGAAAATGAATATTATAACTACCAGAAATATTGGTATCACACCCATCGCCTGGTTTAAGTCGGTAATGTTGATCTTTATCTGAAAGAAACTTTTATTTGGTTTGATCAAAACATGCAGCCTTTTACCCTGTTAAAAATGGTAACTTAAACGGATTAATAAACAGATATATCTGTTCGTATCTACGTTATTAAATAGCGTTTATATCTTCAATTCAAATGAAAATTCTCGTCCCGAATCCATATTATATTTCGAATTCCTAATTTTAATTGCAAAAAATCATCTCTCCAATACCATTTGTCCCTACATAACTCATTTTTAACAGAGATTTTTAACATTATATTATACTGAGAACATTCCTTAAAAATAAAATAATTTACGTCACTCGGGGCCGTAAACAGTGTTTTCCTCCCGCAGGGAGGAATGCGGGGAGGTAAACAAGTTTTCCCTCCCGCGCGGGAGGTAAGCAGGTGTTTACCTCCCGTGCAAAAAAATACCAAAGGACCCCGCACTTGTCTTATGAAAATCCGGTTTCGGTTAAATTGGCTCATTTTTTTATACTTTGTTCCTTTCAAATATCAAAAAATGAGCCAATTTAACCGAAACCGGATATCTATAAGAAAAGTGCGGGGTTCTTTTTCAAAAAATTCAAAATTTCTCAAAAAATTCAAAATTTCCAAAATTTCTAAAAAATGTCAACATTTAAGAAATTTGCAAAATTTGCAAAATTTTAAAAAATTTTTTTATTTTTTAATTTTTCAAAATTTACAAAATTTTTCAAAATTTACAAAATTTTTCAAAATTTTCAAGATTTTCAAGATTTTTTAAATTTTTCAAAATTTTTCATATTTTTAATTTTTTTGTGTATACAAAAAAATTAAAAATGTGTGTGTATACTTTTTGTATACACACACAGGATATGTGTGACACGCGGGTGTGTATACTTTTTGACCCCTCGTGACGTAAAATATTGTGTGTCCCACAAGAGGGAAGCATATTACTCCCTTGGGCGAAGC
>JABFPB010002870.1:0-18721 GCA_022817645.1 Ceratoteleas bidentatus | reverse complement strand
CAGTCAATCGCGCTGGCCACGCGGTTAGACGTCTCGACTCGTAACTCAAAACTCCCAAGTTCGATTCCTGGCGTCGGTCATCGTATTTTTTTCAAGCTGAATTTTCAAACTCTATTCATGAATTGGTTTTCATGTTAGATTACACTGTAAAATGTTCAGAGATATCTAGAGATTTTCAGAGGAATTCAGAGATTTTCATATATTTTCACAGCATTTTTCAGAGATTTTCAGAGATTTTATTTCTACAAGGGTACTTCTAATTTTTGACAAGGAAGTTCCTCCTAAAAGTTTTAGTTAGGTTATGTTTGGGGCCATTACAGATCCGCCTTGCTGCAAGTCCCGCGGCGCGAAATTCAAATCACCGATAAAGACATTCGCAAACAAACATTTTCCGACGCAAGTACAATTCCTCGATTCCCGCGCCGAGTCGAACATTGTCGCGCACGTCCGAGTGCACTTAAGTCGTTTTTCCATCTCAAGCTTTAATCAACCGTTATTTCTATCGCGTTCCACATTCGCGCGCGCGAATTCGATTTGCCGGGGACAAAAGTGATCGCGGTAATTGCCGTAATGAATTTCTTTTGGATTTTTTATGCCGATGGAAATCGAAGCATCACTTACGGCACAATGTCTATGGAAGATTAATAATGCACTCAACGTCAGTCTATCAAGTATCACTACAATGTGCGACGAAAGCAACGACTGATTAAGTAAATCACTGTCACACATTGACGTTTATATCTAAGACGCCATTCACGCGACAAGTGAAATTCTTCCGACATTTTCCCGTTTCTTTTTATACGCGCGCGTTTTTCCAATTGCCGCGTTTTTTTCAATTGTTTATCCGCGAGATTGCCGTGCATGACTTTGACGACGAGGAATCGACTTTTTTCGCTCTTTTTGGACAAACTTTTTGCGCAAACGTCCGCCGACTCGCTCGACGATTATTAACCATTACGCGGCACAACATAGTGCGCACAACGAGCGATTTATCAGAGCACTATAATCGGAATCCGGTGATCGATCGGCATACGTGGATAACGTAAGAGTAATCATTACCATGACTACCGTAACCACTTGTAAAATTACAACAATTGGCGTACGAGTCGAAAGTCCGCACTTAATACAACCGTAATGAATGTCAACCGGCCGCGAAATCGATTCAGTTTCATTTGTCCCGTTCGAACTCGAAGGGAGCACAACACCTTTGGAGTACGAAAATGTTAATTTCAATTTTGTTTAGTTGATGAAAAAAGAACGCAAGGGAATTCGATTTTTGGACCGTTTTTACTTTTTATGCGGTTAAAATCGTTAAAATCGTTACATTTACAGTTAATGATGGAGTTCAGTAGTTGTAAACTCAGAAAACAAGTATTCGAAAACTAAACTAAGTTTTATATAATGTTTTTAAAAATATATTAAGATTAGTCACGTTTGTATCTGCAAGCATGTTAAAATTACTTTTTTAAATTAATATTTTTTTAATTATTTAAATATACATCAATGTTTCTATACATTATGTTACATTCACTTATCAAATTATTAGTGAATCTAATATTTAGTGAAGTCATCAATCGAAAGCTAATTCGACGTCACATAAACGTTATTGCATCAAAATTGTACAATATCTTAGAAATGGTTTTTGATCGGAGCAGGACCCTTTCAAATGAAAGCAAAATTCCATTAAACTCTTTCGCAAAAGGATTTTACTGTGGTAATGCAACTCTAAAATGCATGTTTTCAAATGAATAAAATGTTCTGTTGCAGTGAAAAGGAATATAATTTGTAATTATTCTTGTTGAGTTATTACAATGTATAATCTTTTTCAGGAGAAAAGAATGATAATTGTTATGCAAAAAGAAATGCGTATTATTATATAAAATAATGTTAAAGCAGTTAATGAGCTCTTTCATTTAGTTTAATTAAAATAATATATATTGTGAATAAATAAATGTTAAAAATAAAAATAAACATTTTTATTAAACAAATATTTCAACCTAAAAATATGCGAAGTTCCCAGTAAAATCAAATGTTATGATATTGGAAATGTCTATGTAAATAATGATTATGTAATAATCACCATAGCTATTATAATGTCAACTTAATGCTGACATTCTAGTACATTTTAAGTTCACCGAGAAAAAGACATTCTTTCTCGGTGAAAAATAATGCTAGGAAAATTAGATAGGAAAATATGAATTTTTCATTGAAATTTCCTATTGATTTAAAACCAAACGGTTAACTTTGTAATAAATAATATATATTTTGAAACAAAAAGATCTTGCACAAAAAGTCTTTTTCAATCAAATTTCAGTCTGCTTCTACACTGAAAAAACTAACCTAAAAATTCGTTTTCATTTAAAACGATTCCTTTTAAATGAAAAGGATTCCTTTTCTGCCAAAATGATTTCTTTTGTACCAAAATGCTTTATTTTGGCCCAAAAGGATATTTTGAACAGTGTAAGGGTTTTCCATCAGTTTTGTCGAAAAATCTGCAAATATTCCGCAAAACTGTCCTGCGGTAAGTTTGAGGCCTGCGAAATTTGCCATACATTGCTCGCACATAATTTCAATCAGTCTGCCGTTTTTTCGACGCTCCCTCCGGAATCGCCATATCCCCGTTTTCGCCGCATTTTCCCGAGCGAATTTCCCGCCAATCGGCGCGCTTTTTGCCGAGCGTTACAGCTCCCGGGCTCGGCGGATTCCTCGGACTTGGCCACGTCGTCGATTAATCCGTCGTAACGGAATTACATGTTCATCAACTTTTTGCATTAAAAACTTATTCCTAACGAAACGAAATTGCCGATAATCGCTTTATCGCGATCTAAGTGACGCGCGCGCGCGACATAATTTTTCGAACGACAAGACGCGCGCGAAAGGGGGAACGGGCAAAAGTGCGCCTGGAAAAAATGCGAGTGACGATGGCGATCTCTCGGTTATTTACTCGCGATAATCGTGTGCAGCGGCAGCTGCCGGGGTTTCCTGTTTTCTGGCAGGAAGCAAGACATTTTCGTTACTCACGCCGCGTTCAAGGAGATTTGCCTTTCCCTGGCATTTTCGTAGCAGAAAAAAAGAAATAGCCCAGTACTGGACCAGTACTGGCTGCCGATGGTTGGCCGCCATTGCTGGGCCAACACTGTCCCAGTACTGGCTAAATGTTTTGGGTTCGTTTAATTTCTCTATCACCGGAGCTAAAATTGCATTTCTATTATCCGTTACAGGCGCAGTCCTGGCTGCCGACGGTCGGCCGCCAATACTGTGCCAACGCTGGCCCAGTACTGGCAAGATTTATTCGTTTTGCTTAGTTTCTTTTTTCCTGGTCCAACGATAGCATTAATTCTTTCCGTTACCGGTGTAGGATTGGCTACCGACGGTCGGCCGCCAATACTGGGCCAACGCTGGCCCAGCACTGGCAAGAATTATTCGTTTTGCTCAATTTCTTTATAACGATAACTTTTCCGCTTTTCGTTACTGGACCAGTATTGGCTGCCGACGGTCGGCCACCAATGCTGGGCCAACGTTGGTCCGGTTAATGAGCATTGGCAAAAGGTTAGTTTTTTCCTTTAGTTTGCGTATAATAAAATTACCGAGTGGCTCGCTCAATAAGACGAGCGGCACTGTTTCTTCCCCCCCCCCCTCCGCGGGGGAACGGTCGCCGTCTCGATCGCCGATTGGGCGGAAAAAACGCGCCGGACGCGCGCTGAAATTATCGGGCTTCATCTCGGGCTTTTCGTTTGAGCGTCCGTAACGAGTCGTGATGAGAAAAGGAAATTGTGCGCAAAATTATTTAAGGGCATATTCATTACGGGGCCGCGTATACGCAGACCGGGGCGACGCAGAACGGAGGTCGATAATACATTATTTTGGAACACGAGCGTACGCGTAATAAACGTATTTCACCATCAGCGCAAATATTTTTAGCGTAATTTATTTACGGAGATTTTCGTGCGAGGGAAGGGTTCGGCTGCTTGGGCGGCGAATTCTTGTTTTAAGTTCCACGGCGAAGAGACTTGGAACTTAAAAAAAGACATTTCTTTGGTACGGTTTTTTAAATGTTAGCCGCGGTTTTTAACATTTTTTGGCCAATTGGAACTTGCGCGACTGAAATCGGAAACTGATTTTTCGAGTCAAATATATAGATCAATTATCGTGAGAATTTTTTTCTTGTTTTTTTAACAATTTTTTTCTTAACTTTGTTTTCTTTTTCAGTAAGTGCACGAGTAAGAATAAAAGTATTTATTTATATCAAATTTACAGGAATCTAAATGTTCAGCTTTAGTCAAACATTTACGTACGATATACGTTTAGTGCTAACTGAACATTTTCGACATAAAAGTTATATGAATTTTTAATTTATTATTATTTTTATCAATTGTTTTTAAATATAGTTAATTACGTATAAAATCGCATAAATTGCAAATGTTAATTTACAAAATATACAATGTTTCATTCAATGATATTGAAATATAAAGCATAAAATAATGTAGCATTTGACATTTTTATTCTTCTTATAAGTGGGAGTGGGACAAAACGAGTATCTTTAAAGAACCATTTTATCACTCTCCATTGAGTTCGAGATTAAACAGGCAAATGGTGATTGGTTGAACGAGCGACTACCTGCTATGTTTCTTTGTGAATTCTTTTTAGGCCAAGTCAGTCATCATTGGCTCCTAAAACTGCCTTAGGCGGACGAATTAGGCTGCCCAAAATGGCCGTCTTAAACCGACATATCGTTTACATATTGCTACCGCTATTATAACCTAACTTTTGTTGTTAGAGTAAAAACCTGTGCAATTTGACTTCATATATAGACAAACTGAAAAGAATAAGTAATTATGCCGAGTTTAAACATGACCGATGTATTATTTAAAAGCGTTCGACAAAAATCAATGGCCAATTAGCCGCAATCAAATAAAAGTTTCACGTTTAAAACGCGTTAAAGTGTGATTTAGGCGTGGAATATATTGTGCCGTTAAAAGTATTCGTGGTCTAATAACCGCATCGATAATTATCTTAAAATGGTGATTGATTTGAAATGCCGATGTAGTTTGGGAGTGTAACCCGACTTTGAATATTTTATTTTGAAAAAAAGTGTATTTTTTATCAAAATTCATTTTTCAGTAATGGTGGAAGATTTTTTAATTAATATTTATACTTGGAAATTGATTTTAAATTATTCAATCGGTAGTTTTTCAAATCGACGGTACTGCATTACAAGGTTATTTTCGCTTTTTACCGTGTTTTGTCGTAATATTTATTTTTGCGTCAAGAACAGTTTTTAAAGTGGGTTATTGATACGTGATTGAAACTGAAGCAATAATTCACAGAATTTCTCTCAGGAATCGGTCGAAAACGATTCATATCCAAAATAAAAATTCGACTTCTTACACAAAAATTACTGAAGTTATGAGAAACTCGTAAAACGTATATTTTAATATAGTCTGCAAATATTTCGAAACAGTATTTTTGAAGTTTCTGATCGAACCGTATACAATTTTGCAATATTTAACATCGATGCGTTTTATTATATCAATTCGCTATTTCAAATGTTCAGTATTCTCAAAAAACTTCGAAAACAAGTTCAAATATAGAGCTTAAAACGGATTTTCGTTATTCCAAGCTTATTATTAAATAAATCCTTTGTTTTGAAGTGTCATCCATCCATAAAATACATTTGTTGTATAACAAGATTGAAATATACTTGTACTCGTGATAAAAAGATATACTCATGGTAAAAAGGCAAGAAAGTATTTTATGACGATGTCTAATTGATGTCAATATTTTATCTACATACAGAATGTTTTAATAAGAAATTAATTAACGAATTACTCATTTCATCTGTCTCTCTCTCTCCGTCCCTCTCAAACACATTACGATGGATCAATCAAAACACGAAATATGAACTGAAATATTTCCATTATTTCGACACCTTAGTCGAAAAATATTACACGTCCACTTTTTGTTGAAAAACGTTGGACGTCAATTGGAAATAAAATTGACATGTAACGATTTCTAACAAAAAATCGACTTGTAACGTTTTTCAACTAACATGACGATTTCTCCAAAACGAGATGAAAAATAGGTTTTCCAAAAATGTGTTACCCTTTTCTTAATAAGAAATATTAGCTTTGTAAATTATTGTATATTTAGGATAATATTTCTAATGTTTCCTAATAATAGGAAACCTTTAAGAGTGAATTGTGAAATATTTGTGTCTATCTTGAACGATCAACTCGTTTTTGGAGTTAATATTTAGAGGTTAGAATTCTTGTTTCTAAAGATAAGGTTTGTTTTTATTTATCTTCATGTGTATAGAAAAATCGTCATACATTTTTTTCTCATCAAGTGTGATGATTTATAACAAATGAACATTAAGAACCAGGATATTTCGATTATTAGAAAAATCCCTAAAGTGTGAATATCTTTCGTGTGGATTTGTCTGGAGACCAATTTGGAGTGAAAATTTCAACGTTTTTTAAGGTGGTTATCCGATGAAGGATCGTATATTTAGGATGCCAAGTGAAAATATGGTCATATTAATTTAATCATGTTTTATAATTTCATCATAATATTAGTCTGATTGTTTCTTGGTATAATAAATGTGAATTTCCTATTAATTGAATACGAAAATGAAAAAAGATATTTTTTGTCAATTGTTGGTTTTTCGTGTAATTTTGGAATTTTAATGATTTATGTAAACATTGCCACCTTATATAGTCAATTTTGATTTTTTTGTTCGCACTGAGTTCTGTGAAATCGTTTTTCAAATGTTATAAACAACATTTCAATAGTTGTTAATTATTAATGAATAATGAGAAAACAATATATAAGAATTTAATAAAACTTTAAAGTTGGGTTCTTAGAATATTATCATTTAATTTGCCAAATTTTCAAGCAATTCGACTACGCAGAAATCCAGATATTCGATGTTAAAGTTTCATTAAAACACATGGATAGTATCACTATATACATCATTTTTCAGCAATTTCAGTGTCTAATATCTCCGCTTCTATGTAGTCGAAATGTTTGGGAATTTGGCAAATCAAATAATAGCCACGAAATAAACCAGATTTAAAGTTTCATCGAATTCTTATTATTTTAATTAAATGAAAAATCTATACTATAATGATACAGAATTGACACAGGATCACTGTTATGAGCAAGTTTATGAGTTTCAATTCAAGTGCAATGTTATTAAGTGTTATAGGTGTATTAGTTATGTATGGTTTTACAATATTTTTTTCTTAAGCAATAAAAAGAACTAAGTAAAATATGAATTACCGGTTCAATCTTTATTGAATTAATGATTTTTAAGTCTGTTCGAAATTCACGATTATCGGAATACGGCATTTGATTGCGTGTTTGTTTTGATTGAATGAGACACACACGTGTAATTGCCTGCATTTAAATCCATGTTCGTTCTTAACATTTTATTTTCGTTATTGTTTAGAGCTGTAGTGTTTGGTATTGTTCGGGTATAGATCACAATTTTTAAGAATCTGATTCACTTTCCAAATTTGAGAATTTATAAAAATTCGTTAAAATATCTAGTAAAATCTCATTTACATTTTTTTCCTGTATATTTTTCAATGTAAGATGGCATTATTTAAAAGTATGCTATTCATCGTGGAAAATCTCAAGTATAGGTATCTAGTCATTATCAAGTTATCTCACAAGATAGTTCAGCACAGAGTCTCGAACCTGAGCCCATAAAATTGGCTATCACGTATCTAGGCCTTCGACTCTGAACCGATGTCAGCTCCTACGGCCGAGGGGCTAGCATTCCAACTCCCCACGATGGAGTCTCGGGTTCGAGACACTGTGCTAGCCTGTCTTGTGAGGCAACTATTTTTTATTATACATTTATCAATCTTGATTGATGACATGACAGAGGTGTCAACATCGGTGTCACATCCGTGTCACATAGGTGACACAACTGTGTCGCATCCGTGTCGCTGTCAAAGTATCGGTGTCAAAGTGACACCGCTGTGACAACGCTGCGATGCCGCTGCGATAGCACTGTGACACCGCTGTGACACCGCTGCGATATCCCTGTGACACCATTGTGATACCACTGTGACTCCGATGTGACGTCGACGTGACTCCGATGTGACATCGATGTGAATCCGATGTGACACCCTTGCGACTCAGATGTGAGGTCTATGTGACATCGATGTGATGCCGACGTGACACCGATAAGACTTCCTCGTAATATCATTGTGTGAATCGCATTCTTGACACACTGAGGCAGACATTGTGATTCACATGTGACTCGCAAGTGAGGCCGATGCGATGCACATGCAGATCACATGTAAAGTCGCCGCGACATCAATGCAAGTCACAGTGTTTATTGGGACATGTTAACTAATCATCATATTAATGTTAGAATGTAACATTTAATTTTATCATAATAAACAATAATTTCAAAAATTAAATATGTAAGTAAAAATTATATATTCTTAAATATTACAAACGTTATTTTGTTATTGTTCAGTTATTTTTCAAAATAGTGTATTCAGGTTGTTATTTTTATTTTTAATGAACAGTGACATTTCTCCTTAAATCTATAAATAATTTATGGTGTGATTAAAATAAAGACGCAATTTCGAATTATGATATTTTAATTTTTTTATTATTTTATAAAATATTAAAATAAAAATATAATTCAAAATTGCGTCTTTATTTTAATCACACCATAAATTATTTATAGATTTAACGAAAAATGTCACTGTTAATTAAAAAAAAATAACCTGAATACAGTATTTTGACAAATAACTGAACAATAACAAAATAACTTTTGTAATATTTAAGAATATATATTTTTTATTTACATATTTAATTTTTGAAATTATTTTTTATTATGATAAAATGAATTGTTATATTCTAACATTAATATAATGATTAGTTAACTTATATTAAACAAAACACCAAATAGGTTATATGTTTACTCAAATTATTCAGCATTACAATTTTACTTCAAATGCTGTTTCATATTAACTGCTAATACTGCTATGTTTTTGCTTTGTTAAACCTGATATGAGAGACTAGCAGAAATTGTTAGTCTCTCATATCGTCACTAGCTAAAACTGCTGAACACTTCAACAGACCTAGCTGGTTTTTTTTCTCCGTGAAGCTCTCACCTATATGAATCGGATAGACTGCACCGACAATGAGTTAACCAAAACGTGATTGATACCAATTGCATATTCTTCAATGCAGTATTATACCAATTCAATATCCGTTAATATTGTTGAATCTGTTTTCAGTAACTGAATTGAGAAAAACGACGAGAAATAATTTCACAACATGTGATTAACATTCACTGTACCATTCCTTAAACAATAAATATTTAAATTGCATATTTTTTATGACATACATTGGTTCTTATAACAACATCGTACTGCATTTTCTTGTAAACTGTACTGTGAAAACCAGATTTTGAGAGAGCATTACTCGTTATTTTCTTTCTTTTAGTGTCCAAATTTTGAACCAAATTATAATTCTGTAGCGTTTCTGTTTTTTAAGTTTGCATATTCTAGAATCTTACGTTAAGACAAATTTAGTTAGACAAATACTAAAAATTCTTATAGTACGCTTGTATGTAGACATGTTGAAATTGTTAATGTTCTAATCCAAACATTTTCAAAAGTACAAAATAAAAGATGCAAACAAACTTCTAGTTATCGAACCTCCTTAAGAGTTCAGCAATTTATACAAATAATATAATTTGGCAGTTTTCTCTGCTCAATGATTCCGAATTTATTGTATAAAATTAGCCATTACTTTTTGTCTTGATTTAAATCAAATTAGCTTGTCAAATATTCGAATAAGTGGTATTCGATTATTCTGAACAAAATTCGAATATATTCGAATAATCGAATGTTGGAATATTCGAATGTTTGGGGAATTTTTTAGAATTTATTCGAATTTTTAGACTTTTTTAAAATTGTTTTCCGGAATTTTATGGCAGTTTGTCAAAGTGTCTTGCATTTGTTGAACAATTTTTTGAAGTTAAAGAATTGTCTATTTTGTATATCTCATATCACATGATTAGAATTATTTTGCATATAGTAACGTGACGTTTTTTCTAGTATCCGTCCCTTCGCCATCAATTGCGGAAATATCCTTAAAATCGATAATCTTCCAAAATCAAACTCATACTCAAGATGTTAGGATCACCATCCAAGTTCGGGACTTGGAAACCCGCGTTATTCAAAAGAAACTCAATATTCAAATTCGATACCTTCGACACTGGTGAAGCGGAAATTTTTCGGTCCTCGCAAACGGAACTGAACTCCAGAAGATTCCACGGAAAGGATCCCCGTTAACAAAGGATTGCCACACACAAAATAGTACAAAAAAATAATCTAAATCTCGTCAAATATTAGTAGTGTTTATTCACGAAGTAGAATCGTGGCTAGTCAAAAATTTCTAGTACAATACAATTATTCCCATAAGTCCAGCAAAACAAATATCACAAAATTTAATTCTGAAAATCAGTTCCAAAAAAAAATCTATACGTCAAAGAGAGCTAAAGGGAGACAGTTTTGTCAAACAATATTTTCAACTTTACGGCAATTACAAACGTCCCAAATTTGTTTTTCGCACCTCGAGAAGGTAACAAAAACGATACAAAGATCAGAACCAGTCCGATAATATAAGACAAATCAAAACCATTCTCGAGGAAACAAGATGACGTCGGTAATTTCGCACTAAACGGGACAAAATTTCAAATGGTCAGCTACCGGAACAAACTCACGGGATTTCAGCCAACCCCTATTTCCTGGGTCGTCCTCCCGCGAATCACACGAACAAATTTGAATCTGTCGACCGTTTCCTCCAATCCTCTCACCAAAGATCACGTTCATCAGACGGTCGAGAACGCAATCCTCTCGAAATCGCTATGCGGCCCTTGATAAGAGCGCGCCCCAAACTCTCCGGTAGAGGTCGCCTCGGTATCTCACGAGCCAATTCCCCTTTCAAGCAGTTCTAATTCGAACTGCTTGAATTAATCGCTGACCAAGGGCGCCAAGATTCAAAAGATTCGCCTACGTAGACTACATTGTTCCTTCCAAATTCCAGTTGATTTTGGATGGTTGAGGTTACTGTTGAAATTCCCATTAAGGAGAGTGGTGGCCCGCGTCCAACCAAGTTCACCAGTTTAATGGTGCAACCTGATCACGCCAGGACTTACGTCTCCTGATTTCCGGGTGAGTGATGCCTACAGTTTGCTGGTCAATACACTCCAACTCGCGGTACCAGAGTTGAGTGCTTGAGGTAGCCAGCTAAACTTTCTAAGTGGAACGGGAACGGGAAAGTCAGTTGGGTCAGAAACGGTAGCCAGATGTTGAGCAGTCGATAAGGAAGACGGGAAGAGACTCAAGGAGACCGATTGACCATAGTAGAGTTTGCGCCATCGATTGTTGAAGATGATCTATATCACTCGGGTTCGTGGATACGTCACCCTCCAAATACAGTTGTCATTGTACCCCTGCGAACTCGGGAGATGATGGGGTTATCCAGGTGATGTTGAAGTCCCACGTTGGTGTGATTCGCGCTTGGACTCGCCAGGAAAGAATTACAATATAACGGCTGAAATCAAATCCCGAAAAGTTAGAATCAAAGCACACAATAAAATAATAAAATAATTTTAGAATTAAACAAAATTAAATCCTCAGATCTTTACTCATTACAAAAAAAACATTTGACCATCATACATAAAAAGGGAAAAATTAAATGAAACCTGTCTCCAGAGGCGTGAAAGGGTTGGAAGAAACATGTCGGTATTTCCTACACAAACAACAGTCGGTAACCTGTGCAATTTTCAATGACGCCAAGAATTAGCGTCATTACAAAGGTTAGTAAAACAATGAAGTTTGCGAATTAGTGGCCAAATGGAACGAATGAACGGGTAACAAAGGTTATGTATGCAATGTTTACAAATTGTGTCAAATAAACTATGAAATGGATACAAGATGAGCTGTAATGCAAAATCGATGTGTATTACCTTAGAAATAAAACAATACTGATTATTATAGAAAACCTCTACCCATTTCTATTTACGTTCCGCTTGCCGCACTTTCGTAGGAAACGTAAAAAATATGACATTTCGATTGCGTTCTTTTGAATTTTGGAATGTGCCAAAACAATATTTGTGCCGCGACATATTCAATTTCATTGTACGGAATTCAAAGTCTATGTGTGGGGCCAGTGTTGCCAGAAACAAGGACAAAAAACCGCTGAACCCATTTGAATAACACGGGACGGCGGAATTTGTCCTTTTCTATCTGGCAACACTGTAGGAGTCGTTGCGGTAACAACAACAATCCTACCAGCTTGCAGTTTATTGGAGCTTTAAAGAAACTGTTAGTACACGCTCAGAATAGTGGCTCAAATTTTGCTAACAGTACTGCACAAGACGATACAATGTTTTTGCATGTTCCATCAACGTCTTCTAAAAACGCAATTTATGATTTAATTACGAACGAAATTGATGAAGAACCTAATGAGCAACTTGCACTTCACGATCACGATTATTTTGTTGATGCAGATTTGGAAAAAGTTAACAAAGATTATGTTGATGACGTTGTTGCGTACGTAGCTGGATTTATAAGTCGCAAAATTTCAAAAAACATTTCTTGTGAGATTTGTTTAAATTTATTGACAGGAAACACTTCGCTGTCCAAATTGCAAACATTAAAAAGCAGAGGTAAATTAACAATAGCATCAGATTACGTCGTCCAGCTATGTAAGCTTGCAGAAATCACGTTTCGTGAGAATAAACCACACTTATCATCTCCGAAATTATTGATTTTATTGATTAATAAAGCTGTACGTAAAATACCAACAAACATTTTCCATCACGAGACTCATGCATTTGATCAAAATTGCTTGAATGACCACCGTCTCCAACTCATCAAAGCTGTGCTTTCCAATTATTTTCGAGCTAGATGTCGACATGAAGCAAATACTAAATCGGCGGCCGTCGAGAGAATCAGAAGTAGATGTTACCACGGTGTGAGAAGGAGAGGTGTGTCAACTCCCGTATCAGGGTAATTCCTAGCCGCTCTGTAATCTGTACCGAGTAAAAATGGCGTCGATCACTTTGTTTACATATCACCGGCATGTGTATCAAATCATATCACATGATTCGGGCAGCCATTTTTACCCGGTAAGCAGCGCCAGCGGCGGAAAGTGTAACTACAGACATAAGGAATATGGTGAAATATGCTTTCTCATTGAGTTAACACACCTCTCCTTTTTACACCGTGATCAGTAGGCTGAAAAATAGCCACGCTAGCAGTAGCTCTCGTACGGGTCGCCTGGGTTCGGCTGCGGATCCCAGAACCGCGCCTTGCATCGGCACGGCGCGGTTCTCAGAAGAACGGTGTTCGTTCTCGCCTCGCGACGCTCGCCTGAGTGTTCTGCAACTGGCGATCCCGGCGTCGAGGAACATTGTATCGCGCCGGTTCCGAAACGGTGTAGTTTTCGCGTTCGGTAAACTCGCCTAGCTAGTTTACCTGTGTTTCATCGTGTGTGTGTGGCGATAAATTGGTTTTTGTGTGTGAACAAATCTGTCATCATTGGGTATCACCCTGGGGTTCTATGGGGTACACCGACTACAAAGGTTGATACACAAAGGTTACGCCTGATACCATAGAAGGTTCCCTGCATGCGCGAACACACCTTCATGACGTCGTTTCGACGTCTTTAAACAACATCGTATCAATGTTCGTTCCTGGCCGATGTTTCTGAACAACGTAATTTGTAATGTATATTAATTAGTCATAATTATTTGATAATCTTACTTTATATTCATATAATTAAATAAATATATAAACATAGTATATATATAATATATAGACTTCATTTCAAACCTGATGTTAAAAATGAAAAATTCCCCATAGAAAATGGGGAATCCAATATGTCTACATTTTTGCGTTTTCAAAATTGCAAAAAGTAATTTTTCGCATTAAAAAAATGCTAGACGACGTTGTAACGACCTTGTAACAACGTCGTTTGACTACGTCATCTGACGACGTTGTAACAACGTCGTTTCACGACGTCGTAACAACATTGTTTGACTACGTCGGAACTACGTCATCTGACAATGCCGTAATTACGTCATTTAGAACCGTCATACGAAAGTCGTTTGATAACGTCGGATCAACGTCGATAACTGAAGTCGGATTTCGACGTAGATATGATGTCGGCAGTCAATGTTGTTACGACGTTTTCTGAGCATCGTCGGTGATGCACAGTCGTAACTTACGAATCGTAACGACTCGTAAGACGTCGAAACGTCTGTATTGTCGTTAAAACGACGACAATTTCTGCGTGGAAAGTTGTCAAAGTTGAACAATTTTTTAATCAAAAACATTTTTTTTTCATCGGGTTCATGGGGTAGGGGAGGTTTGAAATTGGGAACACAATGAAGTTTTACCCTTAAAGATAAAACTTCACACTTTTCAGAACTCGGAATCTATTTTCGACCAAAATCAACCGAGTTGTCGCGGTTTCAAAAGTCGGTATTTTTAGTGTATTTTCAAGCTTCGCCTTTTTTTTGCCGAGTGTACCTTTTTCAAATAACGAGTTATTTGAACCCCTTATTTTAGTTACTGAAATTCCATTTTATATAATATTTCTTAAGTCAGATATAATGTCCTTAAATTGAAATCAAAAGACAATGGATGATGACCCTGGAGATGACAGCAGTGCCAGCGAGAACTTATCTCCCTAGGAATCACCGGATACTGAAGTGTCTGAAGCATCGGAAATTCCTGATGCGTCTGATTCAAGTGAACCTGCTGAAAGTAATTCCTCCACGGATATGAGCGATGATGAAGATAATGCTGAAATTACTGATAACGCAGATGTAATGGAATTAGATTCAGAATCTGAAAAAGAATTGGATGGCGACGCGAACCCGCTATATAATTTTAATCCACAAGTAGGAGGGTTGGATCAACATGTAGAGCAGAGGGAAGGCTGGCGACCTATAGATTTCTTTATAGGATCTTGAGTAGATCTCTCCGCGATAAGAGCACATATGAATCCATATTGGGACAGATGGCGATAGTCAATGCAGGGTACGCGAGACCATTTCTTCCCAAAAATAAGACGATAATGTGGAAAATTCTCGGAAGTGATCGAGCCAACATGACATATCGCGTTTATTGCTTTCGTGCGAGACATTTCTTGGCCTAGGAACAAAACCCTCCCGCCAATGCAGATGTGAACTTTGCGGACCCGATAAGAAGAGGCAGCCGTTGGCGTTTTTCGTTCAGCTGAACCTCAAAGTGCAGATAATGGAACTTTTTCGACGTCCCGGTATGTCTGCGTGCCTTGCGTACCGATATACGAGGTCTAAATGGGATGACCGTGCGATTGAAGACGTTTTTGACAGCGCAATGTACTGTGCTTTAGAACTGGCGAAGTCCTCATCGGTGAGTGCCGTGCCTGTTCTGCTGGAAGAAACATATCCTCCTAGGTGGAGTGTGGGTCGGCGCGGGGAAACCTACGCCGAATATTTTCATGGAACTTGTTGTGGAGGAGTTGACGGACTTATATGAGCATGGGGTAACCTGGGCTTCAGCTGAAGGTGGCAGGGAACGCACCAGCAAGTTCGTCACGTCCATTCTCTCGTGCGACTCTGATTGTAGATGTGCAGTGTTAGGGATGACGCGCTTCAACGGAGAATACGGCTGCTCGTTTTGCCTGGTACCTGGAGAACCCGTGCGGAATCAGCGATACTATCTAGCAGCTATAGCTGAATTGTGTGTTCATAACGACATCATCAATGACATGCGACATGTCGAAGAGACGTAAGAGATCAGATTTGGGTTGAGGAGCCTCTCCGCTCTAGCTACACTACAAGAGTTTGACCTGTCTGCAGGCCAAATTGTGGAAAGTTTCCACAATTCATACGAAGAAGTTACGAAAAAATTGACGGAACTTATTGTGACCAACCCACAACACCCCTGTTGTTACTGCAAATAGTAACGCCTACACGGATTTCAAGGCGATCTCGAGCCATCGATTACATGCGCATCTGGAAAGATACAGAGTGGCGTAACTGGGTCCTTTACTATGACCCCGTAGTTTTGAGTGGAGTTTTGCCGCCAGATGGCCATCTGTTCTTCTGCAAGCTTTCAGAAATCTGTTTCATTCTGAACAAGGCTTCCATAATGCCAGACCAATTGCGCAGAGTGGAAGAGCTAATCGGTGAGTTCATAAATTGTTTTAATGAAGCTTTTGGGAATGAGCGAATGGTGTACAATGTACATTTGTTACGGCATGCTGTTACGTCAGTTTGAAACTGGGAACCTCATTGGGTATATTCTGGAGGGATTTTTGAAGGGTGGAACAGGCGAGTATATGACACGGGTACAAGTGCCAATGATCGCGCGACTCAAATTGTCGATCGGTTTTTACTTCAAGAAACTATGCTCAGTGAGGGTCTGGCACCAGAAGCGCGGCGATTAATGCGAGAGCATTTCGAAGGAGGTATGTGGGAAGAGCCCCCTGTTGCAGCCACAGGGCTCTCGTTCCGTGGGATCAAGGAAATGGAGGACGTTCAGTTGGAGGATGACGACATCGAAGCTATTGAGATCGCAGGCTATCAAGTAGATCCACGGGCTGCCGTGACTCAGTACGTTGGAGCGGAGATCCACGGAGTAGCGTACAAAGTATTTGATATACAGATCAAAGGGTATTGCGACCACCTTGTGCACGCTACTTCTGAGTTTTTTATTTGCACTAAAATTCTCGCATTTACGGACATTCACGGAGACACCGCGCAAGGCATAATTGGAACCAGTTTGGAGACGGAAATTCCGATCTTTGGAACAAGCTATTTTAGGGAATATACACTTACCGATCAACGGAGTTTCATCCCTACGTCAACGTTATGTCTCCAACTAT
Organism: Ceratoteleas bidentatus; assembly: GCA_022817645.1. Classification (NCBI taxonomy): domain Eukaryota; kingdom Metazoa; phylum Arthropoda; class Insecta; order Hymenoptera; family Scelionidae; genus Ceratoteleas; species Ceratoteleas bidentatus. The sequence continues at coordinate 1,798 of JABFPB010002870.1, read as the reverse complement.
TTCCATGAAATGGAACAACAGCGTTGTGGTGGTACCTTTACCAAACTCATAGGAAACAGATTAAAGTGAGAATGGCAAAACAAATATGATGTTATTATGTACTATAATTATGTGCATTATTATATACTTTTCAGAACCTGATAACAGTGCTGGAACGCCACGCTCAGGCTCTGAGCATGATCCAAGCTCTGAGAGTGCGCGCCGCTCGTTGGTAGAGGGCGCTGCACAGGCCCAGCTCTTTTGTTTCCTGTTTTTTTATAGTACAAGGATATGTTCATTATATTACTCGAACACTAATTTGAGCTACGAGACGCATTTGACCTGTGATGTGTGAGTGTGTGTGAACTTGGTATATTTTTAACCGACGTTAAATGAGAGTTGCAAATGGCGCATGACTGGAGTAGTATAGAATTATATCTCTCTATATAATAAAAACTTAAGTCGGAGCCCGAGTTGTTAGCCTCCACCACACCGAGGAGTCTCGAACAACTTAAATGGTATCTCGTACAACCAATGTGGTAACTTTTACCACTTAGTTTTCTCAGTGCATTTATATAAATGATTTATATAAATTGATCGGCTATCGGGGGGCCACAATTTGGTAGTGGCAGCCAGGCAGAATCCGAATGAATTGACCAGGATGTACCTCGCCGATCGTGACAATTGCCCAGAACGTTCACTCAGTGTGTGTGGGCACGGTGTGAATAAAACTACGCACACCCAGAGGATCCACATCACAAACATTTATTTCGAAGTTCGGAGGTTTGTGCATCATACACAATAGTCGAATCGCGCAACCGACGGACACGTGGATCGTCGTGGCACACAACGAGCGCGAATCTACAATTCGGGCGAATTGGTCGATACGAACCGCGTTGCGAACGCGGCAAGTTATTGCGATTTCCGCGGAGCGAGCGAATACTCACGATGCGATTCGTGAGTACGCGAAAAGCGAGGGCGATTAGTTCTTCGCAGGCGCAATTGATCCCCGAGCGATTCGAATTTAAACTAAAAACTAGAAAAAGGGAAAACGATGATAAGGTCCGAAAAGAAGTGATTACGTCATTCCGGGACAAGGATGTTGTCGCTTTGCTTTCGGGACCCATTCATCGCGCTCTGGAAAATTCAATCACCAAACATAAATGGTAAAGTAGAGTGGGGTAAAAAGCCATGGGGTAAAAAGCCATGGGGTAAAAAGCCATGGGGTAAAAAAGCCTTTTGGCTTTCCCATTCCAACGCACGAACGGAATTCGCCGACGTTTTTAATGTTGATTCTATTAGTTAATGCGCAACTTTTTTTCATGATTTGACAACTAACCCTACAAAACCTGAATGGTTATCACCTCATTTGTGTATATGACATATTTTCGCTGCTTTTGAGGCTTTCAAAAATACATTGAAGTGTGCGAAAAATATGAGGAACATATTCATTTACAGTAGAAATTCATGCTGAAAACGTGTATGAACCCTACTTTTCAATACTATTATTCAATTGCAAGCTCAACGCGGATTTTCGAAAAATTGTTAATTTTTGTTGGGGTAAAAAGCCACGCACTTGTTTGAATGGAAAAGCTTCGTATTTATATACGGTAACATTTCGGCCCTATTGATGGGTAGAAAGTTGTCTATTTTGTCCCAAGGTAAAATATCTTTCTTACTGGTAAGAAAGATATCTTACAGAAAAAGATATCGTACAGAACAAGAAATAACTGTTAATTTTCACACAGTAAAAAATCATCAACGAAGTATACACGATTTTGTGTATAATTCAAGAAGAACTGAACACAAAACACAAAAT
>JABFPB010002869.1:0-18721 GCA_022817645.1 Ceratoteleas bidentatus | reverse complement strand
CCCCCCCCCCCCCCCCCCCCCCCCCCCCCCCCCGCCCCAGATTCATGCGCGATGATAAGGGGTGCCTTAGTTTTATGTATGGATGTATTCAGATCGGAGGGAGGAAGGGAGGGGAGGGAGGCAGCCACGTTTTTATGGTGTTAAATCATTCAGCCGGACAGCCGGCCGAGCCTCTGGCGGCCGTTATCGGCGGAGGCCGATGCGAAGTTAAGGGGTTGTTATGGGGACTGGCGTATGGAGGGTTTCGTATAGGGGATGGTGTCTATTAGCAGACGGCGAGTCTTGCGAAGTTCTGAGGGAAAATATTTTCGGCGAATGAGAAATGTCGGGGTTTAAATTGGAAATTGTTCTGGTTGTGGATGGCTGGGGAGAGAAAGTCGGGTTGGTCCGGTTACAGTAGAGTATTCTTTATGTTTTAGAAGTTTTTGTATTTTTATTGAAAGTCTGGTGAAGGGGGTAAATGTATTGCAGCAGAATATATTGTAACTTGTATTTTTGAACGATGATTTTAAAGGTGTGATTTCAATGACGAAGAAGTATTGATATTTGTTATATCAACATTTGGGCTCTAATATTTCAGATTATACGTATTTAAATAACTGCAGTCTTATTTTAACCAAAAAATGTAATTAAAAACTCAACAGGACTATCTTGCAAGTATGTCATAAAATTGTGTTTGCAAACAAAGCTAATTAAACTTCTTGTTTTACATTTTTGTAATTTAATTGCAAATTACAATGTCATTCACTTTAAAACCACACATGTTCTTATTTTTATGCATATTAAAAAAACTGTTTGTGAATTGTTATTACTGTATAATATGAACACATTATTTTAAAAACATCTCTCTATAAAATCCATAATAATTACGCACAAAAACCTTTTTGTTTGAAAAAAATTTGTAAACATTTCAAACTCCAAAAATGTTAACAAAAACAAATAATAAATATAGAATTCCAACATTCTAATAATAAAAAAGGGCAATCCTATTATTAAAATCTCATTTTTCACATGTTTTCGCGCAAAATAATAATCACATTAAAATTCACAAACTTGTCCTCCACGAACTTCACACCCACGCATTATCATCGCGCGACTGAGGTTACATGTTGTAATTTGCTAAACGCCGCGTGCCACTTTCTCTGGCGAAATTCTCCGGTAAAAGAAAGCCCGACGTCGCTCCTGCACGGAACACATGTTCCAACGTTGGCTGGATTAATTAAACGAAAAGCGGCAACTCGGTTCCGATTCTTGCGTTTGATTCGCGTTTCTGGCGAAGCAGTGACAGATGGTTCGCTGCGTTTATTATTAATCGATATTCCGAGAAGCTGCGCGCCCGCGAATCGGGATTAATAATTGCGCGAGAGGTTGCAACAAATGAAGGCTTTTTGACTTGCTCGAAAAGGCTATTTCCGAAGCACCGATCGAGGATTAAGTGGGAAAATGGAAAGAATATTAAAAAATCTTCATATAAAACCGGCTCGTCGCTAGTTTTTGTGAGAAGCCGGTTTTATATGAAATAGGTGTTTTTCAAAGAAAGAGATCCGTATTCAACATGAAAATCACCATTGTGAAAAAGCAACAGAATGAAATCTTATCTGAAGAAAAAGTGTCTTCAAACGACCTTGTTTGTTAAACCATGAACAAATCGCTTTTTGAAATATCGTTTTAGATAAGAATAATAATTATAGTGAGAGCGGAACAATTTTGGCACAAAAGAAATCCTTAAATTACAAAAATACTCTTTTCATCTCTGACGGAATCGTTGTCACTTAAAAGCATTTTTAGCGATTTTTCGCAGTGTATAATTGGACGGTAAACTGCTTCGAAAAGTAGTTGCGTTCCGGGTTTCGGGAGACGTGGCGTAATGAATGGATCGAAGGCACGAATACCAGACGCACGTGTGGTTGCAAAGGAAAGATGTGATTCAGCTGGAGGTTTCATAACTTGAAACGTATTTTTGCAAAAAGAGGGTTTCGCATCCTTTGACACTTTTACGCGACAAAAACATTTGTCTGCTGGAAAATGGATTCGCGATTAAAAATCAAACCGTTCCAATATAAAATGATTTCATATTGCTATAGATTCGTATCTTATGAAAACCAAAGAAACTTCGTTTTGAACCGAAAACTTTATTGTCCTTCAAAACCATCAATTCTTTTATTGAAAAAGGTCTTTATTTCCTAAAATTACAGTAAAATGTATGATATCACACTAATTTCACTATGATATCATACTAATTTCAGCGAATCGTGTAACATTTGAAAGTAATTAATTTAACTTCTAAGAACATTTCCTATTTATTATGATAAATTTTCATATTTAAAAAAAATTTTCTATGAAAATGAAAATCTAAAACGACTTTGAAGTAACACTAATTCTAAAGAATACACTGTGTCTCGATTTCTATACGATATGGCAAAATTTACTATAACATTTTTCAGATGTTCATAAAAGAGTTTTTACATTATTCTTTTTGAATATTCGAAAGTTGTTGCGAAATGATATACGACTCCCTGCAACATTGCAGAACGGAAAAAGGGGAGGGGGGAGTAGAGAGGGGAAGGTGCAAAGGGGGTCGACGTAAACGTCGCGCGGCAAATAACTGGATTTTTTGCGTCCGCGTCTAAAAATAGGCGACGTTGAGGGGGGAGCATATTTTCCTCTGCATATCATAATAAACAGAACATTAGCGCGGCACAGCTCGTCTTAGAAATTCACGGCTTCATTTCTCAAAGTGTCGGATATTCTAGTAGAAGAAAAAGGGTAAAACAGGAGGAAGCCGCGCTGCGTCTGACTGTAACGAGAATCAGAGTGAAGTGAAATGGCCGTAATTCACGGCGACTAACAACCACTGCTAAGCATCGAGCGCCTCGCGCGATACGTCTTACGGTTTATAATAATATTCCGTCGAATTCATCCGTAGTGTGTGATGCACGCGGCTTAATTAAATTCCCCGTTTCGGAGTGCGGATGGATATAAATAACTTGACGAAAGTGAGATATAAAATATTGAAACGTGTGCTAAAATGCCGAAATGTTTTCGGACTTCCATTCGTCCGTTAATTGGAAGTATGTAATTGTTATATGGATGGCATTGTTAGTGGTTTGCGCGTATTTGTCTTCCATCAAAGGTACATTTGTGAAATGCATATGAAAGAATGCATTTCGATATTTTTATACTACAAAAAGCGTGTAGACCAATTTGTTTACCAATGATGAGTAATGCGGGAAATAGAAATATTTCTCTCGAAGGATATATGACTTAAAAAAAAAAAATACATATTTTTAGTTTGAAATTTCGCACCAGTAAACGCGTGTTTTCACGCCGTCAATTTTATATTATTTCATTCACTACTTTTCCCTTTTCAACGACATATTCTTAATTATAATTAAAAATACCTCCACACGAAAATTCGTCCCATTTTATTCTTTGCCAATATGACTAACCATTTCTTCTCTTAAAAAAGACTTTCAAGAAACCACTTTCGAAAGCATTGTTCTCCGCCTGCACAAACACTCGTATCCCCCTCCCTCAATCAATTAATTATCGACCGGCAAGAAAACGACGCAATCGCCTCGAAATTTATTCCCCGATTACCATATTCCGATCGGCCGCGTCGCGAAAGAAACAAACACCCGACTAATTCTCGCCAGCCGTTTGTTTCGTTAAACGCCCGTCGGGACGAACAATACCGGACAGTCGGCGCGCAATTAAAGTACATTTTGTCGTCGCTCCCGAACGGAATCGAGATGTGACGCAAATGTAGCCGGTATCGAGCGCCCGGGTTCGCCGCGCGGAATACATTCGACTTAAGGGCACGGCGCCGCACAATGGACACTCGTGTTCGCCGGTGCTTCCGATCTGTCGGTTATATTCGCTCTGTCAGAACGCGAGTACGTACATACGCCATATATAATCTTTGCACACCTCATTAGCGCGGGAACAAAAGACTGATTAGTCAGTTGTTCAGCGTGGCGTACTTATGCATGTTCGTGGCGGAGGCTCAAAGGTTTAATGCCTGGGTTTATTTCGCACTTTATATAGATAGCCTATTTATAGGTAGGTGAGTTCCTCAATGGACACTGCTTAAATATATATATAAATGTATAAAAATATGCTTTCAGATATGATAGGGTGGGGGGATGGTAAGGGTATAGGTGTGAATTCTCTTGTAGAAATGGAATGTTTTTTTGTATTTTTTTATTTTTTATTCGAATGCCAGACCAAATTTTGGTAAAGTTAGAAAAGAGAAAATCCATGGAGAAGGAAGAATATAGAGAAATATGGGATTTTCATTGTCAGTGGAAAAATTGGCATTTGTGGCACCATGGATGAAATTATATTCTATTTCAGTTTTATGTTTTTAGACATTTTTCGACATTTTTTCGTCATTTTCAGACACCAAACACTACCTCATTCAAACTCGTTTTTACGACATAAAAAGTTATTTGTCTTCAATGAAATTTCGGCCACATATGTGTATAAGGATGCAAAAAAATCGATTAGTTGAATCTTACAAACAGGAAAACAACACCCTTGAAGAACGACTTATTTAACGATAAAAGTGATTGAAGTTAATTTCATGTTACCAAGGCTTTTACAAAAATTCGACATCTGAAATTGAGGACAAGTGATATTTACGTGCATGTAGCGATAATACGAAGTTTGGACCGTCCCAAAGTGAAGTACGTTTTTTGAAACTGATTTTTCGAATGTTTACCGTTAAAGAGCCCGGGATATTTACTCTTCATATTTGGCTGGCGAAAAGTTGTTAAAAAAGGTCCGCGCTCGTGCAAATGGAAAACTTGTTTGAAATAAAAGTCAACAGATTTTCCATTCAGCATTTTAACGGATAATAGTATTATCTTTCGTATTATGTGTAAAAACTTGTTTCCCCGACTCCGTCGGAATGCTCGCAAAATGTCTCCGCATATCAAACGCCCACAGACGTTCACATCGAGCCCGTCAATTTCGTTAAATGCGTTCCATTTTCTTTAACGAAACTATACAAACAGTCGTGGCATGCAAAACCTGGTCCGGATAAATCTTTTATTTTATTTTCCATCGGAACGGTCGGTGACCGAATGCGACCGATTTCGCCGCCCGTTGCGAATCTTGGGAAATTGCGCGCGGGGTATAAAAATGCGCGTTCTCATTGAAACGAACGGCAATGAAACGCGGAAACAAAGTTCGCGGGCCTCGCTTGTAATCGCGCCACTTTTTGCCAGCCGATGCTGCGGCGCGCCGCAGTGTCGAGTTTTAATGCACTTTGTAAACGCGCGACGATTAATGAATTTAAACGCCGCGAAGGATTTCGGCGCGCGCATCCCGTGCGCCCGTTATGACTGTAACGCGAGCGCAAAATTACCTTATATAATTCACAATTAAAGGGAAAGTGACAAATTGGCTAATGCAATGAAACGCGATCAAATATTCCGCGGCCATATTGCCGAGCTATAAATACTCGGCAAAAATAATGAACGAGTAATGTAATTCGCGATCCAAAAATTGCATTACCGTTAATTCGAATAATGTTGGACTGATGAATTTTCATCGTCGACGTTAAAAAAAGAATTTTCATCGTACAGTTAAATAACCCTTCGCTCCCTTTCCCCTTTTCGACATTGCCCCTTCGCAGATTCTTCATTACAATATTCATGCGCCGCATTATTTTATAATTTATAGACTCAGAGGCGCGACAGTGTTACGGCTTTGTAAGACAATGCATCCGAAAGAGATTTTCATGCATTTCAAACGTCTCGCGAAAACGAGGACGAAATGCGAAGTGTTTAATCGGATTGCGATCGACGTGTTGCGGCGAATCGCGGAAATTTTAGAGGACTCGGGGGGCGAAAAAGCGCTGAGTCGGGCAGAGCGGTGGTCGACAGATGGCGCGCGAAAAAAGGGCGCCACTTTTGTCGGTGGTTTTTCGAGGAAGTGGTTTCGGCGCGAGGTCAGCAGCCATCGGCTCGCGCGGAAAAAGCCGCCATTTTTGTTGGCCTGCTTTCTGGATTTGGATGCAAATTGGTATTCGATTGTTTCGTTTGCGAGAAATGTCGAATTAGGAGTGGGTAAAAACGTGCGGTTTCACGCGGAACATGGAGTATGGAAATTTTTAGTGATTTGGAATTATTGTAGCAATCCGGAGTCGATTTTAGAATCATAGAAAATAGTTAATTAAAAAAGATGAAATCGATTTCATGGTAATTTGTTCGAATTTCGGTCTAGTTAATAAATGATGAACAGATCCATTCAGAAAACTCCAATCCTAGTTCGGTCAATATTTTGTTTAAAAGAAAAAACTGAGAGATGTTGAAACCAACATTTGTAATGAAATTTAAAAAATCATAATAAGAATAATAATTCCAAAAAACATAGAATAACCACATTTTACCTCACAGAATCAATGTTTAAACATTTACACACTTCGGCGATGCAATCTGCAGACGATTTCGGTTTAATGCCAAATCATTTGCGCGGTAACACCGTAGATATCGGTTGTTAATCAGCGAAAATCGCAGGTCTGGGTAAACAACGCAGCCTCGATTATTCCGTCAAATACGCGCAACACTCGCCTTGCCGATACTTCAATTCCGCCATCCTATACAAATACGACGCATTCCGACACGAGTGATTTAAGCCGGCAAACCAAAACGCTTCTCAACGGGGCCCGAGAACATTCGAGTTGACTGCGACTTTGCTTAGGATCCCGACGCTGGGCGTCAGGGAAACGAGGTGTTTTCGAAGGAAACGAGGCGATGTGTAAAGCGCCATCTATGTTGGGATGAATTACGGTATTTGATGACAATCTCTCCAATCAATCTCAACTAATATTACCTTTTATTCCAGCTGTACCCGGACCAAATGAACCGATTTCTAATTTAACAAAATTTCAACCCTAAAGAAATCTCCAATCTTTGCCTCGGAATTGAAACAGTAGACACACGATCTCGGCTGTAAAGCGTTGTCGCGTTATCCGACACTAACCTGCGACACGTGAAGTGCCTAAATTTCAATTTAAATCTCCGCAAGCTTCCGTCGAATATTTCACTTGCCGTTTACCAGACGACCGATCCGGCTCGATAAAACAATTTCCCTCTTAAGGCGCAATAACAATCGCGAATTCGATATTTATGCGCCGAAATCCGCGAGTCCGAGAACGCCGCGATGAAATTGCTAAAAAGTTTGATTCGCGGAAAGTGCAGAACGAGGTCGCCCTGATTCACCTTGAATTGCTGGAATTCCGCATTTATAGGCAATCCGAAAGCAATTGTCAAAATGGGCGAGCGATAAAAAATAAATAGAAACGAATAAACAGAAAACGTAAGCGGACGAAAAACAAAAAGGGAAAAAAAGTGGCCAAAAATGTTCGACTTGGAGATCATATCGTCGCGTGGCTGCCAGCAACTGTTTGTCCTGGAATACTGAATAATTCGAAATCTGCAGTGTATTGTATGCGACAAATATAAGAGCGGCGTTTTTGTCCCGCCGGGCGTATTCATACGGGAATTCTTTCCGCGATTGTTTACCCTCATAAAATATGCGCCTTTAGGGTTTCCCAGCGCCACGTTGTTGCGAGTCGCCGACAGTCGCGTTAATGCCAGGCGTCGGATCAAAAATGCGCAAAACTGAATTGTCGCTGCGACGCAAAGTGGATTAAATTTGTTTACGCGGCCGCAAACGCGATAAATTCGCGCAGCGGTGGCGCTGTTTTTCGTTTGACTTTTCCTAATTACCCAAACGAATTGTTAATTTGCGACAATTTTGCCCGGCGGAATTTATTGCCCGTCGTGTTTTCATTATCGCGCGACAACGCTGCACCGACCGATTCGAGTGGATTCCCGGCCGAATTTCTAAATTCGATCAAAGCGCCCGGCAGAAACGTGCGGCCCCGAAAATTGGAGGGTTTTGTTCGCTGGATTTTTTTTGTTTTTGCGGTTTGGTATTGAATTTAGAAATAGCGACCATTTATGAATGGTTCTCGATTAATTTTTGGATCCAAGAGAAAATGGCAAACAAAAATAGCATTTACCATTTTACGTCAATTATAAAATTGTAGCTAAAAAATTGAACGATTTAGAGATGTTTTATGTTCAACTTACAGTTCGATGTAATAACAGATTTGGAATATCGTATTGCAGGGCTTATATATTATTATATATATATTAGGTAGGAATTATTCTCATTGCAGTATAGTATTCTCAGTTTTCGAATAAAGAGAAATCATTTATTTTGCTCAGGGAAATGTAATCGACGGAAAATTTCGGGACAAAAATAAGCACCGAAAATAACATTGAATGTGCGTATAACGAATTTGCGAAATGTTGCAGAACAATTTTAATGAAAAGATAAGCGGGAATTATCCGCGTACAGATGAAACGTTTTTGAGTGCCGAAATGAAATTTTTGGAGCCAATTGTTAAACGATATCGCCGGTCGACGCCGCGAAAATTGTTTAGTCATAGATATCGAGTAAACCGTGTTAATCCGCGAACGATTCCAGTAAGTCTGTCGGGAATTATGTGTCGATTATTGTTATTTATCAGTCAACAATCGACGAGCAGGGAAAAAGTAGTTTTGAAATTACATTTTTGCTGAACAAAAAATAAAATAATCTATTTTCTATTTCCGTTTTGTATAACGTAGTATTTTTGCAGTAATACATAATATTTAAAAGTAACCCCGAAAATATATAATTCCGCAGTATTATTTCAAGCATTACACAACGTAATTAAATATGACAACTGCCTAACTTCGTTTGGTTTGAAAATTCAACTAAAATTCAACCGTAAATCCAATAGCTTAATTTCAGCCGCACCATTTTATATCCATTTCACTTTAATTTCATCAAAGAACACTCAGATTGTTATCAGCCCCGCAATTAGGAACTTTTCCGTCCATTTCACAAATGTGTAATTCGGCTATTGAAATGACATTCGCCATCCCCGAAGAGTAACTGAATAAACCCGGATGAATGCATCGTCTGACAAAACCAACAAAACGCGGAAGACAAAAACGAGAAAATTCGCGGGAAAAGAGGTCTCGCGCAGCGACAAAGTGTTTTGACGGAGTGTTTAATAAACGCTCGTTGAGCGCGAATTATGGCCGCGCGACTGCCAAACGCAATTCCGCCATAAAGAAACGCCTATTCACCGAATCGAGCGGTACAAATTAAGACGATTTATCTTATTCAGTCCTAAACTGCAATTTCTCATATTTCACCGAGCCGCCTTGTATATTTAACCGCGCGAGGTCTCGATCGCGCAATAATTCACTCTCGACCCGTCCCCCCTCCCCGGCCATTAACTATTCATTAATTCCGGATCTTTCGGCGAAACAATTTTTTTGTTTCCGTCCGGGCGAGTGCAAATAAATTACCATATCAATTTCATGCATTATCGAGCGAGCCGAGGTGCGCGCGGAATACATTTCCGGCGGGAAAAGAGCGGCGCGCGCGAGCAAGTTTTGTAATCGAAATCGAACGGTCGGATTGCGACCGCCGATCGCGGCCAATTAGCCGCGCTTCACGCGACCTTCCATTGCATTTCCTTCGGTGCAATCGGAAAGTCTCGGCGAGCATATTAGAGTCGCGTTTACGTCTATCTCGGACGATCTTCGGGACTCGTTCGAGTCACGTAGCGGAAGTGAAATTTTCCGGACCGAAAAAAAAAGAAAATATTTGCGGCCAGCGTTCCCTCGTCAGACTTTCCAAATTGCCGAAAGTCTGGCGTTATTCGAGTTACGCGATTGTTCGATCAGTTCATTATTTAAGGAGATCTCCCAGTGAAACATGGGAAAAATCGATAAAAAATCGAATTTGAAAAATATTCGGAATTACTAGAAGAACAAATTGTAAAGACAGATTTTTTATATTTATCAACAAAAAAAGTTAAGAACAATTTTTCATTTTTTTATCGAAATATTTATCAAAATATTCCCTCATAATTTAACCAGAATAGAAAGGAGTAGAAGAGAATAGAGAATGATATTATGAATGCCGAATCTTTCAAAAAAATGCAATTAATTATTCTGAATTATTTTCCATTCATTTCTATTCAATATTTATTCCAAAGCTACCTGATGCCATACTGTTGCCGTATAATTGCCATCGTGTTGTCTGTCTTATGAGTATGGCAAGAAGCAGGCACGCGATTATGATCCTTTAATTTTTCAGCGCGGGAATAGATAAGGGGATTTTCGGCTGCAATGTCTTGACGAAGGTATTCAAATGCCGTTGCGTAATTATTAATCTCCCGACGAGGATCTCACAAGACGGAATGCCGGTATCACGTATGACAAAGCACAACATAACGTCTGCGTCGTGAAAATTTTATTCCGAAATCAAAGGCGTGGATGTGCAAAATGAATCCTATTTGCCGTTTAATCTGGAAACCGGGAAATTGATTTAACGTACTTACATCAAAGTAACAAAGCCAACAAAATTGCCGACAAAGTTTGGCTCGGGAAAAAGCGAGCCGAGACGCGATTTCCAATTCCATTATTCGGTCGAAAGTCACAATATGTTTACAAGCTGCGCCGTTAAAAAATGCGCGACTCGGGTATTCCGTTTTTCGCGTTTATTTCGAAAACCTGCAGCCTGCGTTGACAAATTCACGTTGGTGGAATTATTCAGCGCGAAGAAGTGACGCTTTCTCCGGATAAATTGTTGAACGGAGCTCGCGAAATATCGCGAGTAATTGCTCGATAATTTCGCGCGATTGTTTTGCGTTCCACGCGCTGATTTATTAATGTGAATCGCAAATAATTGTGTTGCTGCGGAAAATTTTCTACAGATTAAACGGTAAATCTGAGCGTTCGACGGTGTTGTTTTTCGACGATGTTTCGTTTTTCGTTGCAATTTTCAATTGTGCAAATCGCAGCGCAACGAAAAATAAATTTCCGCTGGTAATTAACCCGCGCGAAAAAAGCGGCAGAGCATCCATACACGTCTTAATAAATAATTCGCGCTGAATAAAGCCGGTGAGGCATTCATTTCGGGAATATCCTTTTGACAATCCGAAAACTGAATGAAGCATCGCGGGGATTCGGAACGAAAACAATGCGCGCTTTGAGCATAGAATGAGAAAAAACCGCTGTTTTTTTCACTTGGCGTAAATATAGTCTGGCCATCGTTTTCTGAAGTTTATATACGTGATGCATCGCCAAAGTTGGCTGCTGCAAGTCCGCGTTTTAATAATCAGTTTACGCGTTGCACTGTGAAAAATTAGATTCACGGAGCGAAATTAGGATCATTTATAGATGGACTATGGTAATGCAGTGTAGAAAGTTCGGACGCGATCACGTAGGGAAATTTGCAATTTTGTAACACGAGCGAGAAAATTGGTTTCTGATTATTCGGCGCTGGTTCGAATGAGAAAAATGTGGGCGAGTTTTCGAAATGGACGGGCATGGAATTTAAATTAAGAGGTCACTCGTTTGGGCGAGTCAAACGGGAAGTTGAATTTCAATTGGACGAGTTTTTGGGGGAAGCCATATTTTTGGTAATTCGATGTCAGTTTGAAAAGATTGAAATCGCTCAGCCGAATGTCGATTTGATGAAATCCAAGGAAAAATTGTAAGGAAGAAAGCGTTGGATTGACTCGTAATTTGAGGTGGAAAAAGATGTGTAACCTGTTGGCTTAGTTCTATTTTTACGCGCGTTTAAACTCGTGCATTTGTCGCTTTTATTTTTATATCGCATTTGAGTCGTTTATTCGGGAGTAAAAAAGATCGTCTTTCAGTTGAGCTGTTAACGAAGAATTCGATTTTGCATTGCAATTTGTGGTGCAAAATGGACAGTTATTTTCGTTATCATTTCGGAGTATCAGTTTTAGAATTTTCATTTCAAAAGAAAACATTGCTTATTCAGACTCTTCCGAAATGCATCCTACAAATAGGAGAAAACATTAAACCCCAATGTTTCCTGCATATTTCAAATATAACCTCCATTTTTAATTAGCCATACCAACACTTTGCCACAACTTCGAGTACCGAGTTCAAATCCCCGCAACTTCGTGTTTTTTTTTTTCATCGCAAACAACCGTACGGCTCAAACAAATTAATTTCCACCGTACTTCCAAGAAACACGCAGCGCTTTATAATCTTCAAAACGGCTCGTTGCAGCCGTGCAAAGTAGCTCCGTCGGCCGGAATTCGTTTGCGCGCATCGACGTTAAAAGCGCCGAACGGAAATCCGTGCTTTAAGTAAGCGCAATAATAACACATCGCGCTATATAAACTCGGCGCCGTCTAAAAGAGGACAATCTACTTTTAAATCGTCTTCCGTCTTTTTCTCGACCGCACGTCTCGCGCTTCGGGATAAGAAACCCGTAATCTACAAGATTACGGCTTTGAGGGCAAATCGCGTACTGCTTTTGCTTTCGCGGATGAAAAAGGGGCCGGCGAAAAAAGTGAACGAGTGGCGACAACGGTCATTGGTTCGGAGCCATCGAACGGATGAAAAATTGCGATTCGGCGGGCCCGTTGCCGCGAGCGTTTGGCGCCGAGACTTCGGCCAAGAAACCGCGCGATTTCGACGCCATTAACATTGATTATAATAACGGCACGTGGGGATCGGTGTTGAACGGCGAAAAACAGGGCCATTTGTTTCGGCGTGAAAAATGGACGGAGATATGGTGATTTCGCGCGCGGCGGACGAGAGGAATGCGATGAATGTAAATTGTGGAGGTTTGAGTGTTTCGGGGATTTTTCGCGGTTTTGTTTGCGAGGCGCATTCGGGCTTGATGTTTTCAAAGTTATTCATTTTGATAGGTAGAAGATTACGTTGCAAAAAATCGCGTTCACTTTACAAGTGTTGCGTTGGCTTTTTTGGAAAGACATTTTTAGGTCGAAGTGGTTTTCGTAATATTGTTTCGCGAAAACTGTTGGTTATGTGAAAGGATCATTCGTTGAGGTGGAAAAAAAGTTTAAAAAAGAGAGAGGAATTGTTGGAAGTTTAATTTTAAATGAGTGTATCGGTAACTGGAAAATGGCTAGATTTCAATTCAATTTAAATTGTTCGTTGGACAAATGAAGGGGTAAATGTGGTTGAAATTTCGGAGATGCACTGACTCAAAGCTGATTAACGTGATTTAAAATTGTCGCATAATTGTATTAGCTTTTATTCACAGAGAATAAGGTAATTTAGTTATGACCTTACTTTATTATATCGTATACCTTGTTCAGGAAAAACTTGTCCAATTTATCAAAATAAAACATAAATAAAAAAAGGCATTGCTTTAATGAAATTCTTTCGAAATCTAAATTATTTAATTCGTAGTATATTTTGTTCAGAATAAATCAACTTATCTATGTAATAAGTAATATACATTTCCTTTTATTGGTTATGCCACAAAAATACAATAGATCAATAAAATATTACTCCCGCTTTAAGAAAAATGTGTACACCTTAACTGTAATTTAAAAATATTTTTCCTCTGAATTTATTTCTTTTTTACATGTACGCTAACGTATGAAACCGAACTGTTCATTAATGAAATCGATACGTAATTGTGTCTTCGAGTCCCTTATAGCGATGATTTTGATATGGCCTTATTTACTTATAATTAATCGCATTAAATATTGCAATCGGTGCTTACAAATGCACAACCTGCATATAAATTCCCATTCAATTTCCTCATTTACGTGTAATTACTGCACGTTCCAACCATCTCTGACTTACAGTTACCCGCAAAGTCTTTTACATATGAATGTCGAATTAAGCTGCTGAGAGTTGAAAGTAGTCGTAAAAAATGCAGCCGAATATCTTCGGGCCGTCGATGGCTGCGCCGGCTTTACAGCTTCCAGCGAAATTGCATAACACTTTTACATGCTCAGCCAATGTGTGCACGCGCGCATAAATCTTTATATGATAAATACGAAATGCTTTTAGCAAAATTGAAGCCCGTAACCCAATTATCCGCGCGCGTAAACAACGTCATTATTCAATACTTTTGTCAATGCAAAAGCCAATTATCTCGCTCGCCGAAGAAAAAACAAATGCCGAGAAATAAAGCGCGCGCCCGATTAAGTCTTCGAACAATTTCTTAATTAAAACGAAGATACGGAAGCTCGGTTTACAGCTCGAGTCTTTACAGTCGGCGGTGTAAAAAATTTAATTCTAATTGGCCCAATTCATATTTGCCGGCTTTTTACGCGCGCCGCCATTGTCCCGGAAACGGCCAGTGATAAATATTTTACAATCGCACATTTCATTACCGACACTCGGCGGAGTTTATGTCCCAGTGTTCGTCCAGAAATTTACTGTCGCCTCGCAATAAAATATATTCAATAACTCGGCGACTTGTAAAACGCGACAAACAACGGCGCCGCGACATTTGTTAGCGCGAATCGGAACCGGGATCTCGACCGGCGAGTCCGAGGACGGAACATTTTCACGGGGAAAAACGCGCTTTTTCAGACCCGTATGCTAATTCGATGACGCCGAATCCTTATCCGCGTTCATTCGCGTCGCCTTATCTCTCATTTTCTTTGGACCTTTTTCGTCCGCCTTGTTTTTCCCGCCCTTGGCATTTCCATATCTCGATCTGCTTTTCACTTTATCCTTCATTGCGATATTTGTGCGTCGCCTTTTTGTTCCTCCAGCTTCACATTCATTTACATTTTCGTTGCGTGATTTCCCATTTTAATCCCGCTCATTTTTCATGCTCTTTTCGTCCAGTTTGGCCACCGCTTTTTCCACGGTTCCTTTCGTTGCGAAATTTTAACGCTTTTAACTCGTACGTTACACTCATTTTCTGTCAATTAGTTTTACATTTCAACGTTTTGATTTGATAAAAAAATATCAAATGTCCGTAAAATCCTATGTACACCACTATCCATGTTTCAGTTGTTTGAAACGTCAAATTTTGGAGAAGATCTAAAAATCTCTGAATACCTCGGAAAATCTCTGAAAATGTCTGAAAATCTCAGAAGAGCTTGAAAATCTCTCAAAATTGAAACTGTCCGAATTTTTCAGAGAAAACTCTGAAAATCGTAGAAAATCTCTGAAAAAACTGGGACCGTTATAGTTTTTTCAGAATATTTTTGATATTTTCAGAGTTTTTCAGAGTTTTCTCTGAAAATCGGTGAAAAACTCTGACAATTCCAGTTTTTAGAGGTTTTTTAGAGATTTTCAGATATTTTAAGAGGTTTTCAGAGATTTTCAGAGGTATTCAGAGATTTTCAGATGTTTTCAGAGCATTTTTCAGAGATTTTCAGAGATTTTATTTCTACAAGGAACCATAGTACATGTTTTCTAATTCGTTTACAATTCATTATTAAAAATGCTTAATTCGAAGACCACTAACTCAGCAATTTACGACACCATTACTACCACCTCCGGTAACTTTTGACATACTTTTTCTCAAGACTTTTCTTAAATACACTTGTACTTAAAACTTAAAGTACCTTCCTTCCAACATTGTTTTCCATTCACTCCCCCATCCTTTCACAAACCCTCCCCCCACCTTTATTCGCCGACTTCTTTCCGGTTCTTTTTTTCTGCTTTCCCCCTATTGAGCCACCCGCCCTATTCCGTTCTTTGATATTTTCAGCCAAAGAAAACGGCCCGCCGTAAAGCCACGCCGGGCAATTGAAAACTGCGCCGTATTTCACGCGTTCGAAGGCCCGATCGACGCAATCGCGTGTATACGAATCTGCGAGGAAATTCATGGACCCTGCGCAAAGATTACGTCGGCTGCATTCGCGAGAAATTTTGCCTGCCGAATCGTTATTGGCGTTTGGCCTGTCGATTGTGCGACGTCGGTGAGCTCGCGCAAAATCGCGATGAATTCTGCGAGTTGCATTCCCGTTTCATTCCTCGTGTCCAATTATTCCGCACACGTTTCCGGTTAAGTCGTTTTTCCGAATCGCGGGCTCGGTTCGGTTTTGTCTTCACAACGCGACGAAACGCGAAATGGCGAACATTGATGAACAGCGAGCTCGATTTTTTCACGGACAGTAATCGCGTTTGACTTCCTGCGTAATTAAAAATGCGCGTTTGTTTATCGCGGGGCGATTGAATTAAAGAGTCCGTCGAATTGAATAAAACATTTTTTCGGCGCAGTTCGGTTGGTCGAATTTAGTTATTCGCTTGTGTGTTCATTTCTTTTTTGTTTTTTTTGCAATCTCGTTTCCTGCCAACAATTTTGCGGGGATTATTATTGTGAATGTCAATTCTGATTACTGTTATTGTATTCGCGTTTTAATTAGGCGCCGTTTTAATTTCTGATTACATTTAATGCTGTGTACGATGAAAAAGGACTGTAAAATTATGCCGTACGTAATGTATACGGGCGAAGTGCGTTCGGAATGTAATTGCTCGTTGAATGCAATTACATTCCGAAAGATGAAAGTTTTGGGGCGGAAAATGTTGTGGACTGAACAAGATTTAAAGGGGATGCCCGTTATTTATTAACTGTTATGGCGGTTCCCATATTCATTACTCGGGGTTACTATTAAAATAAGGGGAAGTACTGATTTAACAGTTGCATGTATCTCGAAAGAGAATGTCAAATGTTGATGTTCATAGAGTCAGCCCTTCTTATTTTATTTTTCTAGTAAAAATGATTGACAATGTATGAAGGAGAAATCAGTGGGATCATTTGAGACAAATATTTAAAATTTTGAAAAACTTTTTAAACATATGCAAAATAAGGAAAAAATGTAAAAATATTTGCCAAAAATAGGACATTTTGAGCAGTTCGATAAAATGTGTTAAAACTGAGAAAAATGCACATCAAACTGGATACTAAGGAAACATTTTAGAGAAAATAAAAATATTTATAAAAAATGCAAAAATTGAAAAAATTTCAAAATTTGTAAAATATTGGGGAAAAATGCAAAAGTTTTTTTCAAGGAATTAATCAGTTTGGAAATATTTTGCAAAAATGGGAATGATCACAAAAAATAAAATAAAGTTTGGAAATTAAGCAAATTGAGAAAAAATTGATATAAATGGAAACATTTTATCTGCAACAAAAAATGAGTTTCATTAATTGGAATTAAAAACCAATAAAAATCCTGTTTCTGATTTCAGCGAATTAAAACTAGTCCAATATTAATTAAAGCTGCGATTCATTTGACTTGGCAAACACAAAGTTACCCTGATTATTTAATTTACCTAAATCGTGCATAATATATACATGCCATCAATATTAATTAACCTTTCCTTGATATTTGACGTTTTTTCTATCGTAACAATACATTGGTAAAAAAATTCGTTTCTTGTCAAAGATATTTCCATCAAATTAATAACTGTATCATATTGCATTTTCAATTAACAGCGGGTAGAACTAATCCGTGCAACTTTTTGCGCAATTAATTTTCGTAATTAACGATTGGAAAAAACATTTCATCATTTTAAATATCGATATTGGATGTCCACCCTCAGAACGCTTTTTTTATTTTCAGACACAAATAATGAGGGAACAAGACTGCCTTAAATTATTCGGGAATAGTGCCAGTAATGGCAACTGCAGTTATTTACGAACGCTATAAAAATATACCTAAATCGCGAAAAAGAATCTTTTCTCGTCATCTGGTATAATCGATACATGTCAATTCCCAAAATAAGGTACAACTGCAATATGTCCTCATTCATTCGTCATTATTAACGCAATCGACAAATTGTCGAACGGAATATTGCGACATCGATAACTGTACTCCATTTGGCGTCAAATGTTACATTTTTGTCAGTTGAACTGTATACATTTCGAAACCTCTCTCAGCCTTTGGCATTCCCGATGTAAAATATTTATGTCGTTTATCTATATTTTCTATCGAAAAAATAAATAACAAACATCGATTTTGACGTTGCTAATAGTTCTCGCGAAAATTCTAATAAAACTTTTACGCCTCCATTTGAATGCATATATAAAAATCAGGGGAAAAAATTCACCGATAAATCCGTTAAAACACACGCCCCTCGTGAAGTTTAAGCACTTGATTTCGCGGACAAATTTATCGTTTAATTACTAATCAAACAATGTACCGTCGATTAAAAATGCGCTCACAATCGCATCTCGATGAATGGACGAATTTCAATAAGCGTCCTTTAACGTAAACACAAAACAGCGAGGTTGAATTGCGTAATACTCATAATCACAGGCAAAATGTATTTCTATAAGCAGCATCAAATATAAATTACGTGATTCAGCATTAAACGAAATGAGCCGTGCAGCGGTCAGGGCTGCCGATGCACCCCCACTTTATTTGTTACGGACTCACTCCACCGATAGCATTTCAATCCGGATTTTCATTCAATTCCTCGTTTTTATTTTAATCGTCATTAATAAGCTTTATTGAAATCAGTATTATCGCGGAGAGGGAAGCATTGTTCTATATTAAATAAAGGAACTGTCAACCAGAAATTCTATATACTATTATTTTCAACGGGTTTGCATTAAAATTTCGTTCATTAAATGGTTTTCCAGGTATGATGATTTATATCCATTAACAACTAGGGACACAATTATGAAGCGATGTCTACTAGACTATTCTAATATTAAAATTAATCTCCCTATATTAAAAAAGAGTATCGCTGCCGCCGCTGCCGCTGCGCTAGATCAGGTCCATATTTGAAATTTCATTCATTTTCCTTCATATTTCATCAATTTTCTTTCATATTTCAACAATTTTCCTTCTTCATATTTCATTCATTTTCCTTCATATTTCATTCATTTTCCTTCATATTTCAATCATTTTCTTTCATATTTCATT
>JABFPB010002868.1:0-18726 GCA_022817645.1 Ceratoteleas bidentatus | reverse complement strand
CATTTCCGAACATGTCATTATAACGACCAAACTGATACTGATAAGTATCAATTTGGTGCTTATAAGTATCAATATAATGACATGTTCGAAATGTATCAAATTGACGACTGCAATCAATTTGGTCGTTACAATGACATGTTCGAAAATGTATCAAATTGACGACTGCAAGAGCATTGAAATGATCCCGCGAAGTGGATCGAAACGTCGCCAAATTAAAAGTCACAATGACAATTAATTTCTGACTTTTTATTGGATAAAACATCCCAAAATATTTGGTTCCTATTGGTCAAACAAAATACAAAAATACAATCAAGGAACGATTTGGGTAAAAAATTTATTTAACTGTAACTAAAAAATTCATTCATCTTCGTCTACACAACAACTTCCTACATGCAGCCACTATCAGTCCACTGAATTGCATCAAACAAAATTTACAATTTCACTTATCTCCAGTCTGAAACATCACACAAACCATTATCATCACATAGAATTTTGTATTTTAATCAACAGAAATCTACTCAATATTGATCTACCTTTCTCCACACTATTCCCCAAACCCAACCAAAATATCTAAAAAAAAAAAAAAAAAAAAAAAAACTTTACCCAGTTCTTCCAGTTGGAATAACGAACCCTTATCATACTTACGAAACTTATATTAAAAATGTATCCACCTTTCTCCATATCACTACCCCCCAAATCCAACCCAAACAACCCACCAATTAGCATTAACACAAAATGTCACAATTCTTCTCCAACCTCCTATCTTGAACATCTCACGAACCTTTATCACACCTACCAAAATTCCACTAAAAACGAATCCATCTTTCTCCATACGACTACTCCCCAAACGCAATCCAAATATCTAAAAAAAACTTCACACAATTCTTCTCCAGTCTCCAGTCCGAGCGTCACACGAACCCTTATCACATCACACGGGCCGCCTCGTCCGTCAGCATGGCCCGGCGCCGCGTACCCTCGGGCGGTAATCGTGCGTGCCTCGTCCCCCCGCGTGCCCCCCGTCGGCCATCGCGTCACTGGCGCAAAAGCGCGAAAAACGGCGCTGCGCGAATCGGCGCTTCGAGGACCTCGTGGCGTTGGGTCCGCTGGCGCACTGAAGAAGCGGCGGCGCGGGTTCCGGGGTTGCGAATCGCTATCGAACGTGACCAGAACGCGCGCTCGCCGATCAGACGCGCCCTTCCCTCTGGCTTCTGATCGCGCAGGGTTCCATCCAGTCATTATCACCCGTAAATACCTTCGCGCGTACGCACGCACGTTTACCCATGAGAAGGCGAGAGCGCGATTTAATTGCTAAGAACGGCCGCGGCTAAACGGCGCCAATTACCCAAGCTCGGCGAATCGCTTTCATCGGCTAATGCGATTGTGCACGCGTCAATGTTCCACGGGGCTTTGACGTTTCCGGCCGGCCGGTGAGGAGCGCTGGGAGATTGTGAGACTAGGGCGGAAAGTTGTAGATTTCTAATATATTGTCAATATATTGTCAATACATTGTCATATATGGCAATTGTTGAAAACGTAATCCATATAGTGCCATCTATTGGTAATGTATTGGAAATATATTGGAAATATATTGGCAATATATTCGCAATGTATTGGAAATATATTGGCAATGTATGCGAATTATACTGAAAATATATGTTTTCTATGTATTTCCAATAAATTGAAAATATATGGGAAATATATGTTTATTGTTACCGGGGGATAGATTTGAAGTGAAAAGTACTGGAGTTTTTGAAGAAACGTTTTCGTTTGCAACTAAATTATTCAGTAGAATTAAAGAAATAAAACTGTTTAGTTCAGTCAACTAAAGGATTGATATCGGTGTTACTGTCGCCGATACTTTTCGGCCGTAACATGAATTTACGGATTTTCTTCATTCAGAGAGGTGAAAAAACTGTTACTTTCAATACACGTTTTCAAAATTTTTTCTGGTATCAAAGATATCGCGTTTAAGCGTTTTTAACGTAAAAGTGTAAGGATAATTTTTTGTCAATGCCACTGTGCGAGGAACACTTTTCCTTGAATCGATCAAAATTGTCGGAAAGGACTGTCATTTCTGTAACATTTTTTATTATTTAAAATGAAAGAGTATAAATTTAAGACAAAATTCAATAAGAAAAGCATACTTTATGTGAAACATATTCATAATGTTAGAACTTCACACTGAATCTTTCATATTTTTAGATGTGCCAGTTTTAGATGTTTTTCCGATACAGAGGTGATTTTCTGTCAGTCTATTTTGGTACTTTCGAATCATTTAATCATTGTATTAGGCATTTGAGGGACGTAAGAAAGGAAATTAAGTTTCTATCAGTATTTAGAGGGCAAAAAAATATTTATTTTCTTCAAATACTTTCTAGTAAATAATTTAGTACATGCTGATGACGTAGAATAATAAATTTAATAGATGTTTGTCCATAATAACGTAAACGATATACGTAATTTCACACACGCTGTAGATATTTTTGTGAATTATTATTATTATAATAAAAAAATATAGTCATATGTAAACTATTTCGATTTATTGAGGATTGTGAAAGGATTTGTCTCATTACCTAAACAATTATTAAATTATAATGTGTTTTCACAATATAATTGGGTTCATTTTCGTTTATAAGAGATTAATTTAATATTGCAATATTAAATTTTATGTACATTAGACAAATACAGTCGTTCTCCCTAAGGTTTCCGAATGAGACACTTAAGCCCGTTCTAAAATGGCCGCACGATTTTTAGGAGTGGCGACGTAGGAGATTAGAGACATTCTATCGAATTGTTCTGACTCACGGGGCAGAACATTAAATTTGTGAAACTATATGTACTAGCAATAAAATATAATAAAACATTGACAAAATTAACTTACAAAATTTACAACATTTACAAACCCTTTAAACAAAACATATTCAGCCTTCAAACGAGATTCGCTGTTTAAAGGCCTTTAAAAATTACCAGTAAAATCCAAATTATTTTCAAAGTGTACCTTCCCATCATTATTGCATCGAAATTACAAAGTAACAAAATAGTGAACAATAAAAAATAAGATGAAACGCTTTCGACGAGAACCGCGGTGGAAGAAATCAATAAAGCGAGAACGCTTTCAAACGCGCAATCAGATTTTCCAAAATATTTAAGATTATTAAATCCATAAAACGCAGACTACATCAACATATTCTCAAACTACAACCAAAAAAACTACAAAATGTTTCCTATTATGATCATCCTACAACTTACCTACAATCAGAGATTGTTCATCATCGATCATAACCAGGTTCATTTATCCCACGCAAAGTTCTACACTCAATCTAAAACATAACACTTCTCCAAGCATCACGAATCTCGAAGCACCGTGGGGACAAACGAGTGTTTTGGGTCATTTAACACCATGTCTTCGAGTGCACCGAGTCCAAGCACAAAGCCGCGAGACCTTCATTTCCAATTACACTGCCGCACTAAAATCAAAAATCAAAAATCAAAATGACCTTCTCCGCCAACACGTGTCTGCAATTACCAATCTGCAGATAATACCGCCATCTCTATTCAACAAAATAACAGTGAAGCATTGTTCGCCAGCATCCGAATTACAATTCGAAAGACCACATTTATTTTCCTATTAAACGAAATCGCCTGTGTCTCTGCATAGATAAACCATACTTTACTCCAAACCGACAACTGAATAGACGCTTCCTCCAAACTATTCCAAAACTGTCTAAAAACAAGATATAAAGAAATTAATGAAAATTCCTCGGTAGCAAATTCTTGTCTCGAATCCTCTTCCAATATTTCCTCTATTGCCGTAACAAAATATGCCATAACTATTTCCAAACCTCAAAAAATGCCAGACTCTTTCAGACCCTTCCCTCCTTCCAAAACATCCCATTGCCCAAAAAATTCCCACACCCCCTCGCCTACCCAGCGAGAAAACAAAAGTCGCGCGAATCCTCCGCGGACACTTGGCAACACCGCACATCACGCTTGCCAACTCAAAAGGCGTCCGGCCCCGAGCCTCGGTAGCTCTGGCAGCGCGGCGCGCGGTTGGCAGCACTGCGCGAGGAGCGGCAACCGTGGTACTCCCACGCCTAACTCTTCCACACTGCTCCCGATTGGACCGGATCGCGGAACGCACGATTCTCGGCCGCCATACACAAATCATCCAGGGTTGCCGCTTGCGCAAAAAATTTATAAAAATTTTCCCCGTATCCTAGGCGTGCAGCGATGGCACGAAATGTTTATAAATGTTTTGCGCTGGCGGGACGCACTTATGCAAACAAACGGGATGGAGTGAGACGGACGTTTGTTTACTGGCATCACTGTCAGTCTGGCACGCATGTAGGTGCGACTGGGCGCACGTCGCGCCGACGACTCCCCGCGGTGCGTGCGCCAGCTGTTGGCCAACCGCGCCCCCTACCCGGGGGTTTCCCGGGAGACGCCCCCCCGCGCGATTGGTCACGGACCTTGACGAGAGCCCTCGCGCGCTCCTCCCAGCGACCATTTTCTAGCCCCCACCCGGCCGCCGCGGAAGGGGGGTGCGCCTGCGGACATTTGCTCGCGATTCTTGGGAATTTCTTTCTCTTGTTTTATTCCGGGGCAGCGGGGGAGAGTCGCGGTCTTTATGCCGACTTTAATATGTTGGAGCGAAAATGAAACATAGGAGGCGTATTTAGTTGTCGGCGGTGGAGTGTCGCAGTGTTTAATCGATGAGGGGGAGGAAGGGAGCAAATTAGACGGGAATTGGGGAGGAAGACTGGGTAATTGGTTGCCGATGAGGAAGCAGATGAGGGGGAGGGGTGGTGATAAGAAAGGATTTCCAGGGGTGAATCGGGTTTTGGGAAGTGGAGCTTTTGAGGGATTGTTTTTGAAGGAATTGACTGCAGTTTTGGACATTTTAGGTGGGAAAGTTGCTGATGCAGTTTTAGAAATTTTGTTGTCTATTCTGTCTGTAAGGTTGAGGTGTCAGAACTTTCGTTACGTGAGATAAATAATGTCGAAAGTGATGAAAGTGACTCAGAGTTGGCTGTGAGAAATTGAAGAAAAATCATCTTGTAGTTGTCTAGAATTTAAAAACTTTAATCTACCTGAAAATGAACAAATATGTTTTGAAATAAATCTGGAACAATATATGGATGAATATTTGTTGAAACTGTATGGTATTTAATCTGGTGAAGTATTTAATCTTTTCAAATTTACGTACACGAAACAAAAACTTCTTAAAAAAGGCAATTTCAAAAATATTTTAACAACATCCAAATATAAAGATTGACACTAAATGTAAAACGACTTTTAGGTGAGAAATTGATTTTA
This sequence comes from Ceratoteleas bidentatus, assembly GCA_022817645.1. Lineage (NCBI taxonomy): Eukaryota > Metazoa > Arthropoda > Insecta > Hymenoptera > Scelionidae > Ceratoteleas > Ceratoteleas bidentatus. The sequence goes on along the minus strand of JABFPB010002868.1, from coordinate 13,410 downwards.
TTGGACTGCAAGCTTAAAGTAGAATTTATGGGGTTACATAATTCCGAAACAATCGGAGGACGTATTGATATAATGGGGATGGGGCTGAAACGTGCACGGGTGAATAGGGAGTGTCCCGTGAAAAATTTATTATTTTCATAACTCATCGAAATAGTATAAAGTGGAATATTAATGTAAAACTATTTTCATCATCAACTACCGGAATATAATAATAAAAAAATATTTCTTTAAATAAAATATACTAATAAATCTATGTTTTTGTGACAATTTACATCCCAATTAAATAATTAATTGATAAACAATTAACAATTTCAAATTGAAAATACCCTCAAATATCCTCAATTTCTTTAATCAATTTGCAGAACCTAATATTTTACAGTCAAAAACCTCGCCAGACAAAAGATTTTATTTTACAAAACTGGAAGCAGTACGCGACAACTGTGAAAAATGCCACAAAGCCATCGCCCGGGCTTTATGCGATACTTGCACAATTTGGCCGGCCTTTGTCATTCAATTAAGACGATTTTCGGATCTATCAAAACACGTAAGGTGGGACCGGGGACATAAAAAAGTGTGGCGATTTTTTGGGGTGCTGCATTGTCTGCGAATTCTGCGAAACTAGGTGGTGCGTTCGGAGAAATCGTTATTATTAAAGGAAAATATAGCAAGATTCCGGGAATCCACGCTATTCGGGAGATTCCAGGAAGAACAAGTGTTCGGGCGTTCAATAAGTATTAATACATTACCATTTTTTCCTCGCTGCATTATTGACAGCAGCCATAAATTTGTACAGAATTGAAATTATGCATTTCCACCAATTCATCAGTCTGCAACATAAAATATATGAAAAATGGTTCCACCTTTTTAATTCTGAAATTCTCATTTCAGGTATAATAGGTCATTTCAAAGCAACAAGAACTTGCTTAAAAATTAAAAATACTTTGGTATTATTTTTTAATGTCATGAAAAAATATATGTAAAAATGTTTACATGTATTTAAAATTTGAAATAAAATGTATTTCTCACACAAAGTAAATTACAGCCATCATAAAATCTCAATATTCCCAAAAACCGATTCACGCTATTAGTTTTGTATTCTCGAATAAATCATACTTTCCCGCGGGTGAAAAACAAAGATGACAAATGGCGTTTTAACGATTGAATAATTTCGCTCGACGCACCAGTAGAACGTATTTTCCCTTAAGTATCCTCACGGTCGAGGATAATGAAAGTCCATTTGACTCCTCGAGAGCGCGCCCTTCACGGCCACCCGCTAAAGTTCTGGTCATTTTACGACCTGCGACAACGTCACCTGTCAATAAATTGAAACGTATTCAGCGTCGTATGACAAATAGTCGTTGCAGTTTCCGGAAAGTTTAATCGCACGTCGTAACATATTCATCGGGGAAAAGCAAGTGGAGGTGCAGGAAAATGGGAGGAGAAGGGTCGGGCATTTTTTGTCAACCGTTCCGCAAACAAAGCCCACCGAGCCAGAAAGGAAAATAAACTTCACACCTAAAGTCAACAAATTGGGTTTATTTAAAATTCGTAAAACGTCACCTTTCTCCAAATCCGCGATCGAGTCAATCCTTTCCCAGGTTTCCCATAGATTCCTAACTTTTCTTCGGGGAAAAAAGTACTCAATTGTCAGACAAACTATAGAAAAATAAATCCAAGGGAACATCGTTAAGGCAATTTCATGTTGTTGTACAAAAATTAGATAAATATACGAACGGTCCTAATGTCTAAAAGAGTCTCCTAAACCTTTTTATTTAGTAATTTTGAATTCAAACATTTTTTAGGATTGTCCTTAAAGTGTTCCTATATTGTTATTCGGTAACTTTCCCACCTTACGATTTATGATATTTCAGCATGTCTGATGGGCATAGGAAAAATTATTGAAATGCGTCGACTTCCTCAGGGTTTTGGATCCTACATTTTAGGCTCCAACATCTGAACCAATTTCGGAGATTTGGTCAGCTCATAATGACCTCGATAAACTGAGTATGGAGGAAAGACAAAAGTAGCAGGTCCTACTTGGTAAAAAACATGTTTCAACTTATTCCGAGTTGCATTGAATGCGCGGCTCTAATGACCGATTGGAGACTATGTCCAGTGTGCGAATGGCAGGTACAAAACATTTTATGGCATGAAAATCGTTTCCAGATGTCGAGGCTGGTGTATCCGCCGAGCTCGTGAGTTTCCCACGACTGCATTACTATGCTGTTACACGAAGGCAACGTCCGATATTTTTCGACAAAAGTTTGTCCAAAATTTCGCCCGACTCGTCGTTACTCGAAGGAATGTGTGACAATGTTCCCGGCCATGACACCCGTGAGAAAAGTCCTGCGGGTATGGTGCCCTAAACGCCATTTTGGTGCAACTCGTTATTTTGACCATTGAAGTCATTGTTCGAGGTGAAAAAGTGCGTTTAGAAAGTCGGGATTGGGAAGTTATCTGAGGAAAGTGTGACACACCTGTGACGAGTGATAGAAAGGTGCAGGTTTTGATTAAATACCGGGAAATCTGCGTTCGACGACTTAAGCAGGTTTAATGGGGTTTTGGAGGTAGAGTCTGATTGTAGTAGCAATTAAGCTAAATGTCACATATGAAGTAAAGGGTTTGAAAGGAATTCGAAGGGGTGAATTAATATTATTTAGGGGTTGAAAGGGGTAAAAAAGGGTGAACGAAAAAAATTAAATGATTGTCTTTACAAGTTTTCTATCGATTTTTTGCAAAGGTCTGATCTCACTCTTTCACCAGATTTGCAAGGAATTTGCAATCTCCTTAGGAATCTTTATTTATTTTTAATAAACATGTTTATGAATTTGATATATTATCAGATTACAAAAGCTGAAATAATTATTTTTCTTATGATATTTCTGTTGATGCATTTAGTTGAGATGAAATGGAACGAGAAAGTTCGATCACTTCGAATTTTTATATAGCTTTTTTAAATATATAGCTTTTTTTAAATATATACTTTTTTATATAGCTTTTTTCCCATACGTGCCCCGAAAACGTCAAATGTGCAATTCGGGAAGAAAGTTGACATTTGCTGGCAAAGTTTTCCGGTAGTCAAACGGCTCTTTGCCTCCCAGTTGTCAACTTTTGTCCCTCATTTCTCGGTTCGAAATTTGACGTTTTTCAGTCCACGCATGAGAAATAATAGTATAGATGAAATAGTATAGAAAAAATAGAAATAATAGTATATTGTGCGACTTGGGAGGAAAGCTGATGAACTCCGACGAGTGTTTTTCAGCCCTCGGCTTTGCTTCGGGCTAAAAATCCACTCATTGGAAATCATCAATTTTTGTCCCTAGTTGCACAATATACTATTAATAGAATTTTATGAATGTGTTTTGATATACAAAAAATTGTTTTGATTTATATCTTTATTCCACGTAACATATTTTTCGTCACTCGGCGACGAAAGTACGCAGTTTGCTCCCTAATTTTAGGGAGCAAAACCGAGTTTTTTCCCAGGGAGCACAACTGAGTTTTTTTCCCAGGGAGGAAAACCGAGTTATACCCCCTACTTTTCCTCCCTACGGAAAAAACTCGGTCATACTCCCTAAAATTACGGAGCAAAGTGCGTACTTTCGTGCCTTTGAGACGAAAAATATCGTGTGCACCACGCGATATTCCTTAGGCGAAGGTGATACCCTGGCCTACAACTCGCCTCCGGCAAGCCTTCGGCTGGAGCCACCTTCGCCCGCGGGAATAATCTCGTACTTTCCTCCCTAGGTGCAGAATACACTAATAATAGTTTCATAAATTGAAGATACAATATTATTTTGTAGAATGTCACAATTACTTAGTTGGGATGATCCCGGCGCCATTTTTAAACTGAAATAGAATATGTCTACACACACGTGAGATAAAAATTAACTCAGCGAAGTTTGAAGAAACAATATTAGAAACTGTAGCAACGTTCAAAGTTTTAAAGTGCATAAATAAACATCGGAGGTAAAAAAATGCTTAAGTTATAAGAAAATATTTACGAAGTAAGCAAAGTTTCAAGTAAATCAGATTTATGCTTTTCAGAACTAAATCAGAATTATCTGCAGAAAATTCTTATTTGTATATATATAGAATGATAAATTATGAAGTAATTTTATAAAAGAATTTATAATTCTTTTAAAAAATATAAAAGAATATTTTTTATAAGATTTTTATTTTGATAAGAAATTTAGATTCGTAACAAAATGTAATATAATTTTCCGCCCAGTTCAAAGGAGAAGTGACATTTTTTTTGCCCAAGGTATAGGGTAAAAAATTTCTCACTCTTGGAAGGCACGAGTGAGAAATCGAAAATCCCCAGTGCCGTGTACGATATTTTTCCTTACGACGAGCGGGAAGCCGGCGGTCCTGCCCGTCAGGACGGGATGCAGACATTCTCACCCCGAGTGAGGAAAAATTATAAGCCTGACCGATACTTTTCTTTTTCTTTATTTACATAACATGCAAACGTAAACACTAATTTTTTACTTACCAATTCATTTTTTATTACTGATGTGGTCTGTTACTTCTCCAACGAAGAAACGAACAACTTTCCACCCACTGAGAGGGCAGAAAGTAAGTACACTCGAGGATATGATACAAAAAAATTGTTATTACTGGGTAATGTGCAGCCCATGACTGAGTGACGTCGAATAGATTAGAAATACAAAAACAAGGGTAAACAAAGAAGAAAACGCAAAGTTCTTAGTTTCCTTCTTTGTTTACCTTTGGTGTTTTTGTATTTCTATCCTATTCGACATCACTCAGTGATGAGCTGCACATTAACCAGTGATGTTTATTTTTTTCCGTGTAGAAGTATTTCTACGGAAATGACAGGAGTTGCACTCGTTGCAAACATTTGTCATCCAGAAATATGTTGAAAGACCAAAGTTTGATATTGTGTTCTAAAAAAACTATTCAAAATATTACAACCGTTTTGTATGATTTCTGATAATTCATTGCTTACCATGTATTATTTTAATGTATTCATTGGCAATAAATCATTTTAACAACATAATTAATTACTCACTGTACCATGTACCCATTTTTACTTTTCATATTATTAATATATTTTGTTTTCTGCGTTTATCGGCTTTCTTCTCTCCCATTCGATGTTTGCAGGTTTCATCTTGTTGTGTTATGAAAGCACATTTCACGGCAATATATTCTGTTCAGATTTGTAATTTTGTTTCGCTGCGCCATCTGCAGTGTTTTCTCAAAAGTCACTACTACCGGTACGAACATTCCCATTCAAAACAGTTTTCAAAACTGGCGGAGCCTTGCGTTAGCGTTGATAATGCAGTTTCTGAATAAATGATTTTCTGAATATCTTCCAGATGGCGTCATATATTCTCAAGGGTGAACGCAACGGGTACAAATTATCGATTTATATTTCGTTAAAAACCAAATTGGTCTTAAACCCTGTGAAAAATCTCATATGAATTCTCATATGTGAAATTGACATGATTTCTCATATGAGATCATAGGTCCCTTATAAGATATCATATGAATTCTAATATGAGAAATCATGTCAATTTCACATATGAGAAATCATGTCAGTTTGACTTAAGAGAACTCATATGAGATTTTATCATAGGAAATTCTGCTCAAAATAATTCCTGTAACACAAAATATAATGGCATTCATATAAAAGCTGTTTTGGAAACGAGACTTTCGATTTTTTGTAAGGTGGAGTGACCCCTTCAAAATTTGGTCAAAAATCGAATAAAGGTTCACAAAACGTTTCCAAACGTTCTATAAACGTTCAGGAAACCTTTCGATAATTAAAACAAATATTAAAATACATTATCGCAATGTTTATGAAACGTTTAGCGACGTTCAGACAATGTTTCGGGAAACGATCAGAGAATCTCCCACATCCAGACAATAATCGGTTCCTTGAATGTTTACAGACGGTTTGGAACGTTTAAGAAACCTATAAGCAACGTTCAGCTAAATGTTCGCCAAACTTTAATAAACTTTCGGCTTTGTTGAGTCCTGTATTGTATAAATCCAGTATTCGGCAAATTCTTTCAATACGTTCTCATTTATTTGGGAAATAATTAATCTTTTTAGATAAAAATTAATCTTTTTAGATAAAAATGTGACATTAACTAAAATTCCTGTAATAAAATTACCAGTTTTCCCCTGGTAGTTTAAAATTCACACTTATTTCCGGTTTTCTCTGTCCGCTGGCTACCCTGATCGATTTATCGAATATTCGATCTATTCAAGAATCGAAAAAATCGATTCTTTGCACGTAAAAATAATCGATTCTAGAAGAATCGAATCGGTTCTGGGAATCCTGGGCTAGCGCTCGGCGCGACATCTTGCGCTCCGTTGCTTCGCGCTGCTCAGTATGGCGTTAAGCTTTGCTCGTGGTCTGGGAGTAGCTTGAGGTGGTTGACGTTGTGTAAGCTCTCAAGTGGCGCGCGTGGAGCAGCACTCGTCCTCGTCGGCCGCTAGTACGAAAGTGGCCGAGGTTGACCAGATATTATGGCAAAAGCCTGTCCACTTGAACATTGCTAGTTTCGGGAACAATGCAGTCAAAAGCGACGGCGACAATTCGGTAACAAACGGGGATAATTCCGTGAGGAAAATGAGCACCCTCAAGCCAGCCAACAGCGCCGCGAACACCCGCGTGCTGCCCGTGTTTGGCCATCTCAAGTATGAACACCTCATCGCCGGGGTCTCGGGCGGCGCCGTGTCCACCCTGATACTCCATCCGCTGGACCTCATCAAAATAAGATTTGCAGGTTAGTTTTTCTAGAAAGAGTCGTGAAACGGTTGCTGAGTTGATGCACGTTTTTGGAGGTTAAATATGTCTTTATTGTTGTTATTGTTGGAGACTGAAAAAAATGAATTGAGTGAAATGTAACAGAAAAGTTTAGATTAAGAAATGGAGAAACTGATTGCAGGTAACGGTAAGTAGAATCGTCGAATGGTTGCATGAATTTACATAAAAGGGTGATTTTGACATATCGATTGGATTGCTTGAGAATTTCGAAAATACGTCATGTGGGATTTTGTTGTATTGAATATTTGAATTGTTTATGAATGTAATACAATTTTCAGGCTGGTTTTGTTTGAATAAGTTATGGAGAACGTGTAGGAAAGTAAAGAAGCATTGTTGCAGTTTATTGACGATTTTGAGTGTTTGGCTGGAATGAGTTGAGAATGGGATTTTAACAATTCAATTGGATTATGTGAGAGTTGCTCATGAGAATTGCATCACGTGGCATTTTTTTGTGAAATTTTAATTTTTTATATGTAGTACAATATGCAGATTATTTTTGATGGGATACGTTTTGGAGAATAATTAAAAAGATTCTGTAAGTTTTCTGAGATCAAATGAGTATTTTTTACATTATTTTTGTCTTTCTATTGGGAATGTAGTAAAAGAATTTGATTGTATTGGAAAAGAAAGAACTAGAGAAAGCTATACAGCATAAAATGGCGGAAAATAATACGAACACAAGAGAAGCTTCTATAATATGGTAAGTATCATTCTGTAAATGTTTGGATGAATTAAAGAATGTTTTATTTTCAATTCAAATTTGAAATTTTCAATGAATTATAAGAAAGTTACACAATTACTAATATAGAATTTTGGATTCTGTTTTGGTTTTGTGTATTATTTCTTCATTTTTGATAGCTTAAGGTAAATGTTTGAAGATTATATTGTCATATTTGGAAACAGCTTCATGAACATTTACAAATATGCAATAAAGTTACACAATAAGTGACGTTGAGTGACGTTTGCTTATGAACTTGTATAAAGTCAAGCGATGTTTTACAACATTTTTGTGAGACTTCATTTCTTAGTTCAAAGTAACATTTTAAAACTTATAAGAAATTCAGAAAATCTTGCTTCTGATATTTGATACCAAAAATTTAATCTTACACCTATTATTTGCAAATATTTATCTTAATAGTAAAATCAATATCTTACTAATTGCTTGATATTCCAGTAAAAATGAAACAATATTCTAATTTTCACTAGAAAATTAGAACATTTTATCAATAATTTATCTATTTTTTAATATTGTTATTCAGTTTTTCACTGATAAATTGATGATACCAGAAGATTTCAAATTAAATAAATTAATAGAATCATAAGTTTCATATAAACAATACATAAAGCATTTTAATCTAAATTATATGAAAACTTGTTATCATTTTTGATAACACATTGTCCATGAATACCATGTTCTTCAGATAGACAAAATATACTTTACAATATTTTTGTAACTGAATTATTTTTAGAATCATGCCATGTGAGGTAATAAGTGAGCTCACATTTCATATTTCAAAGGCTCAACCATTGATGTCTGAAATCTGAAACACGTGTAATTATCTAAAAGATAATAAACCACTTCATTGAAGAATATTGCGGGTGGACTGGGAGACTAGAGTTATTATAAAAGTCTATATTAGAGAAATCCAAAAATAACATTGCACACAATGGGATAATTATAGAATGATTGAATCTGAAAATAAAAGTGCTGAAACAAGGAACTGCATGTTTCGAGTAATTTTATACTTAATTTATACTTTATTCATTTTTTCACAGGATAAACAAAATATGTTTATCCTGAAACATATACATGTAATCAAGTTTCAAATACAATATATATATGTAATATGATTACATTCTCAAGTTCATTCACTGCAGCTAAGTTACATTTATAACTTGATCGAATTATGCCAATCAGAAAGAATGGTAATATCATTTGGATAAAACGTTTCAAATAATTAATGAAGCTAATTATGTTGAATTGATGAATTCTCTGAAAATCATAAAAATCATTTGTACAGTATTTCTGCAACGCAAAAGAGCCTCACATTTCAGTTGAACTTATTCTTTTCGTTTAAAGTAACATTTATCAATCCGCACTTAAACAAACTTTTAAATTGTTCTAATTTCAGCGTCACGTTGTCTGTTAAGGAGTCATCTGGCAAGTGACTCATTTACATCGTTGCGAAGAACATTTTATTGAAAGAAATACATATAATACAGTATTGTTGAAAGATCTAACAGTAGACAAAAATTGTCAAAAGGATACTCAAACAATATAATGATATGATTGTTGAAATGAAAATTTCATAAAATCGTAAATTATGACAAAAGAGATCTTGCGAATATGGAGATGATATTTGACAATGAAATACAATGCTAACATGCACATTAATAACTTCAAATAAATAATATTTTTTTTGCAAATGTGATTATGTCATTATAATCAGGAAACAATAATCACTTTTTCATTATTCCGGAAAAATATGACTAAATGAAATTAAGAAATCAAATAAGATTAATAACAATCCAGAGATAAGCATCTCAGAAACTGATTATTTTGAATGTCAATAATCTGATTCTTGTCGTTACACTAAACTACTGTACTTGACATTAATCTCGCAATGGATTTTGTAACTACGGCCTTGTGTTTTTTACTAGTGAAAGTCTACGAGAATCTTGATTTTCTCTTCCAGTTTAGATTCTCTTCATACTTCAAAAACTTTGAAAATACATTTTATACATTTCATTCAAATCAAATGTATAACAATTCTTATTAATACTTTATATCGATAATCAATAAAAAATTAACAATAAAAAAAATCTTGTAAAATTTCTCATCAAATGAAATTTCACGGAAAGAATTATTGTTGGTTTCTAAATGAAAATAGAAAAGCATTTCTGTAATTTATATTTTTTTGCAGTTAACTATCTCACCTTTACTTAATTTTTTTTAGAAATGATGACACTGAGTCGCTGTCATTCACGAAAAATCTTCTCATTTATAAATAAACAACTGTTTACAATCGCATATTTTTAGCATTTTCTCGTTCAAACCGAAGACCGGACCATCCTTAGTATCATTCTATGTGAAGTGTCAAGGACGACATTACACATGTGCAGAATTCAGTGTCTCAGTGTTTTACTTTAAACGCGCAACCTTCAACTTAAAAATAACCTTCGACAAAATTTTCATTCTTATCAGAGGAACAGCTTTTAATTATCGGCACAACGAACGGTAATATTCCTCTTAATTTCACAATGCGAAATTCAGCTAACTTGCAGATTTATAACTCAAGTGCCTCACTTACAGTCATGCAAAATCTTAGAAAAGGATGACAAGACTCTTCAAGTTTATTTCCTTTCAAAATGTTATTTACTAATAATTTTCCCCGAATCGATATAAAAACAGGGCCGAAAGAAAATTAAGGTCACCCATGTGAAAAGACTCGACAAAGGAAAGTAAGATTATTTGGGACCTATCTGATATTTGTAATGCACACGAAAAACAAGGTTACTCTGTGATTGGTCAACCTGACCCATGGCACTCTTGTTTTCTTGTTTCCGCGTAATTTCACAATTTCGCCGTTTAGTTATCGACATTCGAGACCGCGATAAAACTCCACTTTGCTACCGTTGCATCGGAACAAAATTATTCGAATACTTTTCCGTCGCTTTTCATATAATTATGCAAGTCTGCACGTTGCCAAACTGCGACATTATACAAGCCAGTTTTCCACAATAAAAACGCTGTAAAACGGTACTTAAACTTTATAGAAATGGTAATAAAATTTATGAAATGCACGTGCTTTCATTTAATAAAAAATAAATAACTAACAAAAATGAACAAATAATGAATAGATAAGGTACATTTCAATTATAATTAAAGGGAATAAATTTTTTAAACATTACAGTACATGATCTACTACTAAAGTTATTATTTATTTTTTGTTTATTTACATTACTTATTTATCGGTAATTTAATTAAGTGCTCTACTGTTGGGATTAAAACTTTATTCTTTAGTAAACTTTGATCATTAAAAAATAATTTTGAAAACAAATACAAACATTTTAACGTTCACCTTCGTCATTTGTCGGACGAGTTGCATAATTGATCAATGCGATGCAACGTTTTTATCCTCTTTTTTTGCCTCGCACGAGTGAATGCACTCTTATCGCTTGACAAACAAAGATCGCCAAACCGCCACGTAAAATCCGTTGGCGGAAAACCAAAAAACAGGCGCTTTCGTCAGAGCACGTGCATGTATCTGTTTCTACGAAAAGTAAAAACAGGCGCGTGCCAGATCCTCGTCAGATATGCACTTTCAATTTCTCGACCATCACTTTCACGCGTCGAAACGACGCGATCACTTTTACGATTCCACGTGGTCGTATATATACATGCAAACAACGACGTTTTGTTCAATTGTGTATATCGATTTGTTTATTGTTCTACTCGAGAAAGGCGGAGATTGAAACGTTTCAAGAGCTGGGAATTCGAGTCATTTTTTGAGCAGTGAAAAATGGAATAAATATTAATGCTAATTATGTATTTTGTTTGAATGGGATTATTGTATGCGTTTATGTTATGAATATTGAAAGTAACGAAAGTAAATTCTTGTTCAGTTTGGAGGAATATTACATCAGATTTCAGATTTATATACAAGGATTTCGATATGACTGATGGGCTGAGAAGGTTGATAATTGTTATCTTTTTTATTCGGAAACGAAGACTTTTTTATTCAAATAATTTTATAATATTGAGATGTAATAGAAATAAGTTCTAATGCATTTGGAGCAGTATTATATGAGATTTATATCTGTCTCATCTGACTATAACTATAGTTTGATAGGGTTATTAATTGTTATCTTTTTTAATAAAAATCGAAGAGTTGAATAATTAGGCAAAACGCAACAAATTGTTGTGTCCTTATATGTACACGTCTCGTGCAAGCATATCATAAATTTGGCACGAGTAACGGAAGGTTAAAACTCAATCTCAGAATGTATATTCTACGTAAGCATCTTTTGACCGACGATAACGCCATCTACAGACCGACATTTTTCCGGGAAACAAATAATTTGGTCACATTATAACAATATTTTCAGACAAATTATAAATATTGAAGGTAACAGAGTTGCTGAAATGCAGTCCCTGTGTACAATCAATACTTTAAATTGAAAGAAATTAAAGTATCAAATGCTCGACTCCCGGAATTAATGCTAACTTTAGCCGGTTTTTTTGGCGCTGCGATCGATGCTTACATAGCATATTGGTTCGGAGTGACGTATCAGCCGAGAAGAAAAGTTTTAACTGTGATTACATTTGAACGTGTCTGATACAGAGATACGTTTTTCATCGCCTTTCAAGAGATAGCGATGAACATTTATATATAATTTTTCTAATTATGAGGTGAACTAGAGGATGTATGTAATAAGGAAGCTAGATTCTGTTCCTTGTTTGTTGCATCTGCTGCTAAACTCTGACATCAATCTATATTTGCTTATCTTAGGTTGTCTTGATTTTGAAGCTAACGTTGATTGCACGAACATAAACATGCAGCTATCCATGAAAATTTGGTTAATAGTAAGGTTAAATTAATTTCAGATTTCTGTACTATTTATGAAACCTGTTTACTTTGTTTAATGCTGAGAACTGGTTAATTTTGAAACATTTCCTAGTATTAGGAATAATATATTAGGAATATATTAGAAATATATTATTTTAAGTAAAAACAACGTCGTCTATCGTTTGAATTTGTCAATGTCTGACAAAAGGCTTGATTTTACAGTAAATGATGGAACGTCGAAATCCGCACCACAATATACCAGCTTGTTGCACGCATACAAAGCTATCAAAGCATCAGAAGGCTACCGAGGACTTTGGAAGGGATGCGCACCCAATATTTTGGGATCTGGCTTCTCATGGGGTTGCTACTTCTTGATGTAAGTATCAACATAATTGTCAGCATTTTACGCCAATGAAACACTAAAACATCAGCTTTTCCTAACGATGAAGATAACTACCAATTTTTGCACTTGATTTAAATTTAGACAGTATCAGTACAAATGGAACATCTATCTTCTTCAGATCTTTATTAAAGTTCTAAAACTCGTTATTCCAATTTCATTTATGGAACTTTCATTCAATTTCTTGGCAAACCTTCAATGCTTCTGTATATTGTTCTGCATTATTAAAATCATAAATCATGGACACATCTATTTAAGTTGGAGTTTTAAAGAAAATGCAAGGTGATAATAGTCAATCAATAATACTGCGTCGATCAATGGACTGTTTGTGTATGTGTTACCACATTCCTTTTGATAAGATTAAGTCGAGCATTGAATTTTGAAAATTAAGAATGCCACTGCATAAGATTGCTTAGGTAATATAAGTGGATTTGAGTAAACTCATTATTTTAAACAGGTCTATTATATCAAAATTATTATGAATATTTTCCGACCATCTAAATATATTTTTAATTAATAGTATATTTCGTATCAAGGGCGCAAAATAGGTTTTTTCGTCCGAGATGCGAACGATATTTTTTGTCTTACCTGTATAAAAAATGAACGATTTGAGTGTCTGTATAGAGGGAGCAAAGTTGTTC
>JABFPB010002867.1:0-18723 GCA_022817645.1 Ceratoteleas bidentatus | reverse complement strand
ATAACATTAAAAATTAAACCGTTTTTATAAGACCCTACTAACAAAATGTTAATAAATATATCATTTAAGGTTTTACCACATCAAGTAGTAAGATTTTACCACTTAAATGGTGATTTCTTACCACTTACTTTTCTCAGTGTACACGGAAAAAAACTGAACCAGTACAAACAAATTGTTACCTGATTTAGATAAACTGTACGGCTGCTATGGATATAATTAAACTGCCCATGTAGAAAAATTGACGGTCAGCCAACCGTAACAATAGACCCAATGTTGGCCCCACTTTGGTTGCCGAGATCGGCTCAATATCGAATCGTCACAATGTAGGGATCAGCGTTGGCACACGGTCAGTGGGCCAACGTTGATTGGTGTGGTGTGCCGTTGGTTAGTCTACCGAAAATGTCAACGAAAAATCTCACCGGTGGGCCGACCGGGGGCCAGCTGTTAGCCAACGCTCGGCCCAGTACTGGGTCAGCACAAATATCAATCAACAGCAACTAACGTTGGGCCCTACGAAAACATTGTGACGATTCTATCGTCAGCCAACGGTTGGCAAAGAATAGTCGACGTTGAGCCGACGCTTGGCCGATTGTTTTTTTTCTACATGGGTGTAGGACTAATTCAGTCAAACACATTTCCTTAAAATGCGTCATGAGAATCGGACAAACGGTTTAGATGAACCAGATAATACGTTTGGCTGAATCAGTAAAACAGCTATATGTACTTGAAATGATTGGTTACGTTTAATTTTCATTTTCAATTTTAATGGTGGCGCCACCTACATGTTTTTTTCTGAGTGGGATACACTGTTTGACTGATTCAATCTGCTTATTCAAGATACATAACGTACAGGAGGATTCTGATATTTACAGATTTGTGAATCAAATAAATGAGCTGGTCTAGGTTGAAAATAAATTCTGACAGTACAAAAAAAGTCTACATATTCGGATTTAGCTAATACGAAGATCGGACACTCAGAAAAATAATTTAGTTGTCTCGAATAAATATGTTTATTTGGAGAAATTTAGTTGTCAATGAAGATTAATTTGGAACTAATGAATCCTCATATGGTGTAAGTAAGTATATTTCTTTGCTACAAATATATATTTATTCGCAATAAGCATACATTTATTTGGTACCATTTCAAATAAATTATTTAGTTATGGTAATGTGAATTTATTTGGAACTAATAAATTATTTCTCTGGGTGAATTTTTTTCCGTGTATGGTGAATGTTTTGGCGCGCATGGAAACTTCGCTAAAACCTTAAAAATTCGGTGAAATGTCAAATAAAAACTACCATACGGAAAAATATAAAAACTGTATACCTTTCCGCACTTTTTTCCGGAAACGTGTAATTTGGGTAATGTCGCATATATTTTGATAGTCAGTTCGAAGTAAATGCTTTTATTGATAATTCATACAAAAATAACTATTTCATCAGCGGTTGTTGATTTTCTTAGATTTTGTTTTGACTAGCGTCTATGAGGACTGAACTACTTTAATGCAATCACGAAAAAAACACAATGTATCTGATCTGTATATATTTCATTCGTGCTAGGGAAATCATTCAACAACTGATAATTATTGTTTTTATGTTTTAGAGTATGCAATTAGGTGAATCTGCATATCTGTGTCGTTGGTACAACTTGTTTCAAAGCCACAGGTTTGCTATTTTTATGATAAATAGCGTAAAATTATTTCCAAAGCAATTAACAGCTGGAAAAATCGTTTTGCTATCAATGGATTCGTATGCAGAAGTAAGTATTTGTATAATTTTGTTTAAATTTAAATTATTTACGTATAATAATGTTTTTAAACAGATTTAAATTGTGATGTAGTAGTACTACACAGAGAAAATAGTTTAGCAGTATTTGCTAATGCCAGCGCTGATAGAGGCGCTGGCCGTCAGCAAAGCAGTTACTGCATTGCTCTACTAACAGACACTGCTTGGCTTAAATAGCGCTGATGGCTGAACAGCGTCTGCTTTGTCGACCAAAGCTGTAGCTGCTTTGGAAGTTAGCAGAGGCAGCTACATTTTTTCTCCGTGTATTCATATTTTGAATTAACATGAATAAATATATTATTCATATTTTGATTATTTTAAAATTTCTTACTCGACTTGTATAATATAATAAATTGATGTAATAAAATGTTATGTTATGTGTATTTACAATTGTAATTTAGGATTCTTAATTTATTATAAAAAATTCTTTTAGGTCATCAAAAAATCTATGGCATTTTTCAGTGTATTAAAAACTATTGTCTAAATAATTGGGTAAAATTGCAATTTTAATGTAATGTACAAATCAGAATTCAGTTGTAATTTTATGTTTAAATTAAAATACATTTCTATTGAAAACAATTTATTTTCGTTTACAGCCTATGAAAATTAAATCTTCTCAATTAAAATAAACTGATTGCAATTTATCATTCAACTCATTCGAGTGTTAGTATATAATCTTTACGTTATTCAAAACTTTTGAACTCAGATGCAATACAAGATAATAACAATTCTGTGTTAAAAAGTGTAAACAAATGTTAAAAAAAGTTAAAAAATGTTAAAAATAACAACAAAATAATGTTGATCATAATTCAACCGAATTGCGTTAAATGATCAATTATTGTTTCAATAATATGATTTCGAAAATTCTAAAATCAATAATAAAGTGCTGCAATAAATTTACTTACTGAACATTGCAAGAAACATTTTACTAATTCATCGGAATTTTTATTAGGATGAATGTCAGTTCTTCATGAAATCAATCATTTGTCATAGAAACATGCCTCCAACAATCTACATCTTATTTCTAGATCCATACTATTGCCTACATCATATACATCCTCGGTCCTACTATCTAAGAGATTTCATCCATCCAAAATCAATATAATACGCATAATATAATACGTGGGGTGGAATGTCTCTATTCCCCAGCACTCATCCCTACTTTGTACGTAATACTTAACAATTTCCCGAACCCGCGTTTACCTCGTATTTCATTACAAATTAATACTCTACGAGTTCAAATTACAAGCAGTGACACGCAACAATGTTACCTGTGAATCGCGCAAGCGTCACCAACCATACCCAGTCTCACGTACTTCAGCTAGAAACGATTAACTGTCAGTTTTCGATCAACTGAACTATGGAAAACATATCGTTTACACAAGTGATCAACAAACATAAGGATTTCGACATCAAGTACTCCTTTGGCTTGAATCGGTTTCTCTTCACCCTTACCGCCACCCTGTATCCCTCATGTAACCATACAAAATTGCGACGCATTGTCTTTCATCTCTTGCAGTTTGTTCAGTTTTGTGGAATCGTTTTCTACATCTCGGGTTATGCCTTGGATGTCATATTCAGTGACAAAGACGAGTTCCTTAAAATCAAAGACTTTATCTTCGTTCTTCTCATCTCCGGCTACGGTGCCAAGTGGGTCATCTTGTTGGTGCATAGCTCGAAAATTCGTCTTTGTTATGAGCAACTGAAGATGAACTGGGAGCAGATCTTTGCTGGTAGCAGGGGTGTCATGTTGCAGTATGCCAAAATTGGCAGAATCTCCACCTTGCTGTTCATGGGTGTAACTGCCGTGGGGTGTCTTGGGTACCAGATGGTGGCTTTAACAAAACCTGTTACAGTTGTTAACAATGTTACGATTCACCACTTGCCGTACCCGACACATTACATAATCTTCGATCCTCATGTAGCTCCGAGTTACTACTACGTTCATGTAATTCAGCTTGTGTGTGCTGGCATAGTAGTCGCAGCTGCATGCCATGCTTCCACTCCGATAGTGTTTGCAATGCACATCTCGGGACAAAACGAAATTTTAAGACGGATACTGCTATCTGATGGACTTTACGAGAATATAACGAGCAGTTTGGTAGATGCGAGGTTGATAACCATTGTGAAAAAACATTACGAAATAAACAGGTACAAATATTAAGTTATTCTTATGGTATTGGAATTTGGTACTCTAAACATTTTGAACTTATCCAAGCTTTTTGTGCAGACTGAAACAATTATATTCTTTTCCAATTATAATGGCTTTTTCACTAATAGGTTCTCTTCTTACATAGAAAGTGCTTTTAGTTGGACGTTTTTTGTAGAATGGTTTAACTGCGTGGGAGGTGTATGTATTTGTACCTACTGTTTGATAATGGTATATATAATCTATAATACAATGAAAAGTGTTTGTAAATATTATTTTATTTAATACAGTTACATATTTTGTAGGAGAAAAATGGTGTTATTGGTCAGATTACAAATTTGTTAACACTTTTCTTTTTGTCAGCTATCTTTCTTTTTTCATGTCTCATTGGAGAATTGATAATGAATACGGTATGTGTCATTTTTTTATTTGATATATACGCGATGTATATAAAATATAGCATAATTTATCAATTTAATCATTTTTAAGAACATAATCTTAGGTGAAGCAGCATACATGACCAAATGGTACAATTTGTTTCGTAATCAAATTTTTATTATTCATATGATTAACAGTATACAAAGATTTCCCAAAAAGCTGACTGCTGGAAATATCATTTTACTTTCAATGGACACTTATGCCGATGTAAGTAATCGAATTAACGTTTTATCATAAAAGTCAGAAAAGAGACATTTTGATTAAATATTCATGACAAAATCGTTTTTTTTTTTTATTAATAGGGTAGAGTGGCGTAAAAAAAGCCACTTGAATTTTTGAATGCTTTACGATGTAGACTCCCTTTTTTCGGAAAATCTTAAAATACTAACTCAATACTTGTCGCAAAATGATTTGGCTGCATAAATGCGCTGAAATATTCGGCGAAACTTTCCTAGATATTGAGACGCACTTAATTTTCATAATATATTAAAATGGCTTTTTTTAGCCTCTCTAATATTAAAGCTCAAACCTTGGCGCACTAATCCTTTTTTTCCATAAGTTAATAAGTTAATATGGCACTAGGTGAATTCTATACACTGGGCGAAAAACTATGTACATATAATATAATATCCTATGAGCGAAGAATACTATTTAATAGTCCAGGAGCGTTCTCTGAATATCATTTCTTCATATAGTATTACAGCCATATTCTAAGAATATTAATAGTATATTGTGCAAGGGAGTAAAGTTGATTTTACTCTCTGCGTGCTTTGCCCGAGGGAGTAAAAACTTTACTCCATGGTGCACACGATATTTTTCCTTACAAGGGCACATAAACTGATCTTTCCGGTTTTAGGTAAAGTAGCATTTTACGGGAGTAAAATGATACTTTACTCCCGTATTTGAAAAACAGGAATAAAGTAGCAGTTTACGTGACCGAGTGAGGAAATAGTATATTTTGCACCAAGGGAGTAAAACGTAGTTTTACTCCCTTGATGCAAAAATATTGCACCAAGGGAGTAAAACTACGTTTTACTCCCTTGGTGCAATATTTTTCGTTGCAAATGCAAGTAGAGGTCCCATAATTCCAGGTAGTTTTACTCCCTGGAATTATGGGCGCAAAACTGAATTTTATTCCCTAGGGAGTATAACGAAGTTTTACTCCCGAGGGACGTGTTTTACTCCCAAGGAAGTAAAATTCAGTTTTACTAAATACAGGGAGTAAAGCTCGCATTTATGTGCACACGGAAAAGATATTTGAATAAGTAAACGTCAGATGGCTGAAACTAATGAACGTTTACTTCAGACAGGTAAAAATTTGACTGAATCAGCTAAACTGTGGACTTGAACTAGATTTTTTCGTTTACTTGTCTCTATTTCAGGTAAATATTTACTTGAATTAGGTAAACTTTTTTTCCGTGAATGTGTGTCAAAAATAATATTCTTCGCTCAGAGAGAATATATACATTTAAGTTGTAATGTACGTCAAAAAGTGTTAATTATTAAAAAAACATGATTGAATTGTGATGTAATAACCAACGTTTTGTTTGTGGAAAAGCGTTTTTACATTGTTTTTTGAAAAATAAATGATAATTACAGACAATAGCCTTTTTTTAAACGAATATTTTCAAGTTAATTTCATTAATTAGGATTTTGTTGGCAAATTTGCGTGTCAGTTGTCAATTGCTGTTATTTTGATCCTCAAAATAAGAGCAACGCTTTGTGTCCTGGTTTGTGTTCAAAAAAGTATAACTCAGTATTAACCGAAATACGATTTTATTTATATATATACCACCCAACATTATCACCATCTTTAAGGTACTTTCTTTGTTTCAATTCAAAATACAATTAGAACAAATTTTCTAATGCAAACAAATTCTATGAAGAAAAAACAAACTCTGTTACTCTGCAAATCTAATCACTTCAGTGCAAAAACTGGCATTTTACACGGAATAAAAATGTGGTTTTACTGCTGCGCCAGAGCAGCGAGTGAAAACGGTGCTAAGTCTAAGACTAAACCGAAATTTATGAGACAAGACTGAAGTGTTATAATAAAACATCAGTTTCTTCAGTGGACGACGATTACATTACGTTAGACGAATCTGGACTGTTATACTATAGACATTTGACCTTATGTATATATGTAAGGGTATATCGAAAAAAATTTGTTTCCGGCTTATTGATAAAATGTTAGTTATTTATGAAGAAATAAGCTCAAACATCAATGTAATGAATTACATCCAGTAAAAACACGGTTTTTTACTGGAACGAAACGGACACTGTCGAACCGGTCATAAGCAAAAAATAAAAATTGGGAATTTAAGATAAAATTCCGATTTTTTTCGGTTTGTGTTACTAAAATATACGACTATTGTCTTAATTTGCGTTTCATTAAACAACAAACGGTTACAAAAATTTCAATGGATTCCAATGGAAATTCCAGAAGTTATTAGCAGTTAATCGCAAATATAGACAAAAATTAGATTTTCAAGTGATCGGTGCGCCCTCTGATTTTATTTAAGTTCATTCTGTGGATGTCTGAACTTATTTTTTCATAAATAACTAACATTTTATCAATAAGCCAGAAAATATTTTTTATCGATACACCCTAATACATATGCATATTCGTTATTCCAACACACTATAGTGGATTGGAAACATGACGTGTAGCGTCGACTATATGTATTTTTTAATATGGAACTAAATACTTGTAACAAAATTGTATACATAAATCCAGAAATATTTCCAGTGAATATGTTCTTTGACATTTTTATGACATTTAATTGGACAAATTGCATTACTGATAAATAAACTTCATTATCGTTCAAAACTTGACAATTTCACTTTGACAGTTAACAGAGACAATTTGACTGCCTATGACGAATTGACTTAGAAAGTATATTCGACTGGACTGTTAAACTGTATAAATTTAACTGTAAACACAGACGTTATATCAATAAAATCTAGTGAAAAGAAAACATGGTACACTTGTGGTGTTGATTCATCGTAGATTCAAATATAAACTGAACGATTGAATCAAAATTGTATAAATAATTAATCTAGAAATATTTTCAGTGAATATGGAGTTTATTTGTACAAAGACACATCTCGCGGGTATTTAAAATGCAGAAGTTTCGAATACTGACAAACTTGCACACTCTAAGAAAGGCCCTTTAACCGTAATGCGATCCCCTTTACAGTAAAACAAATTTCACATTAATACTGTGGTTTTGAGGAAAAACCAGTTAAGTCACTTTTTTGTAATTTTGAGATATTTGCGTTTAAAGTTTCAAAAGTAAACTTTTGCATTTTTATATCAATCTTCTTTATGTCTATTGGATACCATTTCTAATGCAAAATAAAGGTAAAATATAATGTTTAAGTTACCAAAATTAAATTTAAGTTTTCCTATGTATTTCGAATGGGAACTTAACTGGTTATTCCTGAAAACGGGTGCACTTTACTGGTTTTTCCTAAAAAATGACACTTCACTGGTTATGTTTTGTGAAAATTGAGAAAAATATACATCAGATAATAACATTACAAAGCTTAAATTGAAACGATGTTGCGAAATAATGTTTTTGTTTGCAACAGACACAATTTCGAAAAAGTGTTTACTGAAGAAAATGTGCAAACAAATCTGGTTACGATTAAACAAACGTTGTTTCTAATGAAGGAAACTTTGGATATCACCAAGTTAGTTGTATCATGATCATCACTCGATATTCCTTTTTGTATTGGTTGCTGTGTGTATGCACCCATGTATAGAGAAAGTTGTCTTTATTCAACAGGTTGTACAACATTTGTCAGACTGCATTCGCGTTTTTCCATTGTATGAAAACATGTTTCGCTATTTGTCTGTATCCTTTGTTTCTATATCAAGTGCGTAGTTTGAATTAATGTATGCAACTTTTTTCTAACTGATTATGTTAGGTATTAAGCTCAAAATAAACTGATTTTCGCTTTTGAAAACTCCTTCTAGTATTATGCAAGTTATCATGAATCATCTACACAAATACAGATCCTTACGCTAATCGACGTGCACAATTTTTTTAGCGTGTGGTTTTTCAATATGTATATATCCCAAGTTACCATCAGTCGATGCGAAGATATCTGCTCTTCAATGTAAGAGTCATGTGTTTAAGGAATGCTGACCGCAAACAACATTAATTTCGATTCTAGAAATATCCCTAGTAAAAATGGAGATTTTGAAGATGTTTGAAAAATGTGAAAAAAGTCTGAAAGGTCAAAATTGGGACCTTTCAGATATTTTTCAGACTTTAATTTTCGATATTTTCAAATATTTTCAGACTTTCCGAGAGAATGAGAGACTATACTACATATGATGTTCCAGATATTGTGTAAATTGGTACGGTTGTATGTCAAAGAATATAAAACATTACGTTATTATGTTAACAACGATTTACAGGCATTCTATGACATTCAAGTGTAACGTCTTTTATGATATCACGTTAGACTATTTCAGAATAGTAAGTTAATTAAATTTTAGTAAAAACTCGTTCAGAAGTGCTTAATATTAGATTATTTTTTTCAGCTAGTGCGAAAGTGTTTTTCTTTTGTTTTATTCTACAAGGACCTAAGTTCCATTAACTGGTCTGAAGACAAATAGCAGATCATATCAAAGGAGGTGTATGTCGTCGTCGTAGAAAGATCGTCGTCTTCATAATTAAGATGGTAAATATTAAATTAAAAATTGTTGTTTAACTTTATCATAATATTTTGATATATCATTGTCAACAAACATCGATTCTATTTTATAAACGCAATAAATTACACGGGTGTTACCGAAATATTAAAAAAAAATTCTATGTAATAATATTCTAAAAGTATCCACCAATGTAATAATATAATTATGTAGCATTATATAATTATCTTGGGCATTATTTGCCCTTTTCTACTACATCAGGATGAATGAAAAATGAATGAAAAAAATGTATACTCAAAATGTGTAATCAAAAAGATTTCATTCAATTTCTTCAACGTGTCTAACAATTGTTATTTTTAGGAAAATATAGTGGCAGCCCTAATGCGATGTTTGAATTATTAGCTGTAACTCTTAAGCGCAAAACGTGCAAAGTTCCATTGCCCAAGATGGTTTTCCCGTACTGGGTCTGGTATCGTAGATTCGTTTTAAATGTCAAAATCACGATGTCATTAGTTCTATACTCGATCGACTGCATTTGATTTAACCAAATATTTCCCTGCGTGAGATAATGAGCGTCAAAGCCATTTTTGGCGTAACATGGCCTACAGCTTTTACGAAGCTAATGTCCGATTTCAAATTCAAAACGGCAGTAGCATGGAATCAAAACATAATAAACCCCAGTGTTGATGCCTAAAAGTCGTTTGCGCTTTCGTTTCCACACAAGTTGCGCTACCGTTACAAAACAAGTTGTGCTTTCGTTACATCAGAATTTGCGCTTTAGAGTTCTGATAAAGGTACAATTTGCGCTTTAGATGACCCGAATTATTGTCAGACCATGTTCGTAAACCGAAGTACAGGGTTCATATCTTTAAAATGTTCATAATTTCTTAGAATATTGTATCGTACGGTGCACCTGTCAATGTTAGGACAAAAGAAGATAACGACTTTTTTGTATCTGTTATTCAAACTGTCTATTTATTTTTAACTTTATTACGTTCAAATATTTATGCAATACTCAAACAACCAACACAGGTAAGCAACTCGCCACCATAATGATAGATAACCCAAATGTACTTATAGCTGAAGAGTGAGCAACAAAACTTATTTGAGCAGCTGCTTTTTGTTCTGCATACTCAGACATTTTCTTACACTCTGCATCTATCAAAAATTTATTTAAAAACGAATAATATCTAAGTTCTTGCTGCCAACAGAGTAGTAACGAACTTACATCGCTGAAAAAAAGAAATTGGTATACTCAGTTTTATTTTACATACACGTTTAGAGATTACTCAAAATGAGAAATGATATGAGATCTCTCATCTCGTATGATAACCATGAGTCATATTAGAAAAAAATTGGCTCTTTTTAAAAACGAGAATCGGTTTGTGTTTCTCGTCGCCATGAATTTTAGTTCCGCGAAAATCTGTTTGGGTCGCATTATTTTCTGCTAGTTTAAATTCGCAGTGTTGAATTCAAGACTGTATATCATTGGAGAAACTTACTGTTGCAGCATGTTTGACCAATGATGATGCAGTTTTAGAATGGAATTGGTTATCATATTATTTTTTCACGTGTAGGCTGCCTATTTAAGTAATAAATAACTAAATATTTCACAATATACTAACAGGCATTTACTTTCGTCGAATTCCAAAATCATACGAATGATTTTCGATGGATCCTTCAAATCTGTGACATCCGAAATCGGCAAATTATTTCCAAAATATAAAATCCAACCAGACTTGTAATCTGTGAAATTATAGAAGATGATTCGGGGCAATAAAGAACATATTTCAGAGTTTATTTCCTTAAATCTGTAGAGAAAAAAAATAAAATAAATCGACCAGGGCCTTGTAACTTACTTGTAATAGGGTCTTCGCTTTGACTTAAGAAATTCATCAAATGAATGATTATTTCGTAAAAGCTTTTATAAGTCTTCAATTGCTGCTTGTCCCCGTGGAAACAACGTTCCAAGAATTGAAGGTAATTTCTTGTTTCATTGGAGAAATTTGTCCAATACTCGTCACTACCACTGTAAAAAACAAGCGTCAGAATTGGTAACCTTTTTGAAGTCACTTTATATTGTCTTAAAGTTAAAAGTATCAGCCAAAAATTACTAGATTAAAATAATTGCTTTTACAAAAGACGCAGTCATTCAATTTGTTCCATGTGGGAGAATCTTTCAAGTGAAACTAAATTACAACAGTTCTTTCGATTCGCTCAATTTTTGAAGTACATTTTTAGGTGACAAAAATCGTATTTCCAAAACGCAATATAATGAAATGATTATCAAACTTTTATACATGACTACAATCTCCCATAAAAAATTAATTTATTGGCTATCAGATAATTTTAAAACAAAATGTTTTAACAGCATAAAGTAAAAAAACATTAACTCCGTAACTTTAGCACATTAGATAAATTACCTTAAAATACTTAATAGTATTGAGATAGGTGAATGGATGCCTACACAGAGAGAAAAAACGTCGCGTTTTAGCTACGGTCTTTTCTCTCAGTGTAGCCTCTTATTTTAAGACACTATGTTTCTTATTTTAAGACATTTTGTGATAATTAAGATGCAGAGCTTACCTTGCAGAGCTTTTAAAGTATTGATGTGGTGAACGTTTCAGATTTTGTAAAGCTAACTCGTTACGTTGATAAAACTGTTGCGTGCGATTCAGCACATGCTCGAAGGAAACGTTATTTTCTTCGCACATCAGTCGAATTCTATTCAGGTCTTGAGCTTTGACGTTGACTACACATCTATCTGCTGCGATGAATTGTTAAAAGACAGACAAAAATTATGTTCAGTATTTAATCGCTTCTAGTTTCATAATAGAACTATGACACTTTCATAATAGAACTAAATAAAATAAAAAAACTCACCAAGAATTAGCAGAACAACTAAGAGAACTGGAGACTTCATTTGACCATCGTTCTACCTCTGGAGCTCTCAACTAACGTAATGTTTTCGTGGTTGAATGAGATGCCTATTTACTAACAA
Organism: Ceratoteleas bidentatus; assembly: GCA_022817645.1. Classification (NCBI taxonomy): domain Eukaryota; kingdom Metazoa; phylum Arthropoda; class Insecta; order Hymenoptera; family Scelionidae; genus Ceratoteleas; species Ceratoteleas bidentatus. The sequence continues at coordinate 6,684 of JABFPB010002867.1, read as the reverse complement.
AACATGAAAACAGCTGTATTTTTAGAAATTGTTTTCAAAACATCGAAACAGAGGTAAAAATAATACTGCCATTATAACATCGAAACTACTTTCGAAACTAATTAAATTGTGATTAATTAAATATAATTAAGATAACGATGTATCAGTTCTTCCGTATCGGAAAATTCTCATTCAGATAAAGATAGGTAAGGTCCTTTGAATGCTGTATATCATGTGTGCCACTTATCATTTGCGTCATTCATTTTTTGCAACACTCCATACACATCATTTGCAATACATCATACACGGAAAAAAAGGGCACTAAATTTTCGTATAAAGTATAGAAAATTAGCCATATTTAATTTCAAATTTGTTTCGACCAAATTCATGGAAAAATAGCAATTTTCTGGAAAAAATATTCCAGATATTTGGTACTAAATATATAGTGCAGGTTTAAATATGTTTTAAATATGATAAAATATGGAACATTTTAGAACATTTATTTTAATTTCTTATTTAGCACATTGTTTGTAACAAAGGATGCTCAATGGAACTTCCGGAACTTAATTTGTGATAACATATATTTTTGTATTAAAGCAAATGCACTATTCCTGACGTGTTACGTGAGATATTTTTATCAACTTCTCGAGAAACTCATTTTTTCACACTAAAATGACGAGGAGGAGGGAGAGATTTGAGCTTGGTATCTTACATTTTCCGTTCCATTCAATTCCATCTTCATTCTTCAGTCTTCATTCTTGAAGAATGAAGAATGAAGATGAATTAAAACTTCCTTGATGTTTTAATTCACCCTAACAAACTAAAACAAAAATAAAATATTTTATCACTTAATTTGTCATTTAATTTTAATTGTGTTATTTAATATGTCATTTAATCGGAATTATTTTTGTACAACCAACAAATATCGCTCTCGACTTGCCATAAAATTATTCTCCAACTAGAAGAATTTCATCGAATACGCGTTTCTGTGAGAAGTAGACACTTCTGCCTTCTTCTAACACTGATAATAAAGAGACATTAACACTGGTAATAGGTAATGACAGTGGTAATAGAGAGAAAGAAGTGTCTATTTCTGGCAGAAACGCGTGTTCAACGAAATTCTTCTAGTTGGAGAATAATGTTATGGCAAGTCGAAAGCGCTAAAAGTCTCAACAATAAAGAATCTCAACAAAGTTTAAACTAGTGTGAACATGCTGCCAACCTCCAAATTAGTATTCATAATAACAGAAATCTAGTGTAAAAATGCTACCAACTACATAGTAACACACTGCAGCGTTGCCAACAATACTGATTCAATAACAAGGAGTCAACAATTTAATTCGCAGAAATCGAAGGGTAAAAATAATTGTCTTAATTTCATATTATTCGCAAAGTGAAGTGATAAGTTGCAGAAAGTAAAGTGGAAAGTGATCCGTTTGCTGTTTCTACTCAAAGTAAGTAAGCTTATATTATATTGTTTGACATTCGACATTGTTATTAATAATATAATTTGACATTGTTGTCAATAATCTAGTTGTCTTCAATAATTAATTTCTCGTAAACAATCAGTTTGTAACAAACAAATCGTTTAAACCAAATGTTTTAAACGATCAATTTCCCATTAATTTCAAACTGTTTCTCTCAAAATCGATGGATTTATTTTTAACATTAGTTTTCTGCACTTAACTTTTTTGCTCTGAAACATAACTTAATTCACAATACTTTTATAATATTTCACTAAATAAATCACTCTTGTATGATAAATTAAGAATATTTTGTGCACTATACAAATTTGTAGTAAGTAAAAATGAACTCTATTAATATTAAACTTTACATGCTACTTTTAGGGTCTTGATTAAAGATTTGCTATGTCAATGGCAGATGATGATTCTCTGGCTACAATTTGTAGTATAGGTGAGACCTTATGTACTTAAAATTTGAATATTCAATTACATTGAAACAAATCTTGTACTGTTACATCCACTTGGCAAACCTAATTAATTTATTCCAGATCCTTTCCTTATCAGCCTTCAGATGTCAGGGACTTCCCATCAACTAAGACAAGTAAACGTCAATAAACCACCTGCATTTTATGGCGATGGTACTGATTAAATATATATTTTTAGTAAATACTTTGGAAAACAAATAGCAAAACAACAATGTATAGATTAAAAATTTTCAGATTCCAGAGAGTTTGAAATCTTTGATGATTATGAGAGTCGATCTCAAGCATTGGAATTACCGAACACTTCTAATGTTTATGAGAGATACAATTCTTTAAGAGGTATATTTATGACTAACTAGTTACACTTTATGTGGTTTATGTAATAAGAAATAAAGCTCTCTTTTTCGAAAGTAGTTGTAGTGCCAAATATAGTTATGAATTCAGATTTAACTTGACAAAATTGAATTCAGGATTTTTTATATATTTCAACTAGACAAAAGTTTTTTTTAATTCTAAGTTATTGTGAAAAAAGCGGTGTTACAAGTTTATATAATGAAGAAAACGTAGAAATCTCAGGATTTTATAATTAATTATCACAAAGCACAATTTGTCTAACAATTTATCATAATCTCATTCTGATCAGTCTATTGAAGAATATCAAATGATGATTCAAAAAATCATTTGCTCCATTGCAGCAAACATTCGACATATCTTTATCGGATGTTTCTCAAATTTCAAATTTTATTTATTATTAAGACATGATTAAGCAATACATTGATTATTTAATTTTGTGCATAGATTCAGTTACGGATGAGGAGCAACTTGAAAGAACTTTGTCAACTGTCGAAGAGTTGAGTAGCTTTGAGCTAGAAGATGACAATGAAGAAGTAGTCCCTGATGGTAAAAATGTATAAAAATACGTAGATTCAATTTTGAACCCGTTGAGTGCCCAAGATGCGAGTAAAAAATAATCCCATTGAGAGAGAACTTTAATTCCACCAGCGAACATGCTATTTAAATTTGAAGTTAGACAATTATTTATAAATGTTACTTTTTGTATTTTTATTTTTATTTAACTTTATTATGATTTTGATTTAAGTGGATTTACCTGTTTCCTTTTTTTTGACGGGGATCATAAATACGTAAAATGTATCAATCATTTTCATTGATCAATAATTGGTAAAAAATTATGCAAAATCTTAACTTCCATTAAATCAAATGAGCAATTTTTTCCCAATAATAGACAAATGCTTTGACCCTAAGATAGTCAAATATTGAACCAAATGCGGAGATAGAAACACCCAATGTTTGGCCAATCGAGCCCAATTCTATCGGGCCAATACTGGCCATTTCTGGAACAGTATGGTTTACTGAGTAAACCATACTGTTGTGGCTTCTAGTCTAAATATACTAAAATAACATCTCTTAAATAAAAAGTAATGTATACTTATCAACAATAATTTACAGATCAACCTTGTGACCAACCTTCCACCTCGAAACAATTGGGTCCTTAATCGAGGAAAAGATTAAGAAAGAATAAAAATAATGAGGTGGTGCAAAAAAATGCGGAATCCGTCAAAGTGGACAGACGTTACGTCCAAAAAATCACGCGACACAGGAACTGCAGGTACCGGAAGAAAAGGAAAATTGATTCCCCCCAGAACAATGGGAGTTGGGTGCAAAGAAGCATGTCGGTACAAGTGCGATCAGAATGTAAAGGAAGAAGATCGCCAACGTACATTCAATGCGTTTTGGGCCATAGGAGACCATGCGCTCCAATGGCATTTTATTAGCCAGTTGATCAGCTCTAAAGCTCCAAAAAGTGCTGCATTGTTGGACTGTACGTCAGACAGTGAATCAGACTGTGAATCAAAGTCGAAAAGGAAAAAAATTAGTCACACTTATTCTTTGCCAACTGATACTATTGCCAAAAAAGTGTGCAGGACAATGTTTTTAGACACTTTAGGTATTTAAAAATTGGTGTACAAACTCACACATAGTTTGGAGGGTCAGAAAGTCATGCATTTTAAAAATTTTGTCAACAAATTATGGTGCACTGTAAAAACAGGCGTCTTAAATTCAGACGTTCACTATAGACGTTTTCAAGATGTTTTAAAAGTATTGGTAGATTAAGAATCTCATATTCAGATATTTATTCCAACTTGATCTAAGAATAAAATAAGACACTCAGCATCTTGCATTCATTTATCAGTGTTGTGCATTAAGACGCTCATGTCTTACATTAAAATGCTATGCACTACCAAAGCTGCATTGGCCTTCTTACCCCACACTAATCTATTCAAAATCACAAATTTAATCACACATATATATGCACATAATTATAATTATTGTTACAGGTATCAGTTATGGTTGGGTACGAACTGTTGACAATAAAAATAAAGCATCCCAATGTCTTGGTATAATGACTCGTACAATGACTCGTTCCTGACAATTGACTCCCTTTATTATAGAGAATCCACGAAGAGACAGTACCTGGAAGAAGGACTGAGTTTAAGAAAAATGTATAAGATGTATACAGATGAAATGGCCAAAGATGGTGTACAAGAAGTTGTTTCGCTGCAGATGTATTCGAAGATTTTTAATACAGAGTTCAATTATGGTTTTTATACTCCTAAGAAAGACAGGTATGCATGTTTTAATTTTCATACATTTCTTCAAATATTTTCTGTAACATTGTGATGAAATTTCTGTTATACTCTGAAAAAAGTAGTGTACTTTTAAAGTGTATTGACCGTATTTCAGTTGGAAGTAAATATGCTTGCATTTAAAGCACAACTTTGAAACTAATTTGATTTACTTGAAAATTAAACCATGTCTACTGTAGCTTTAAACAGGAACGTGAAAATGACGTTATGTTGTGTAGCGTCCCTAACCTGTCGGTCGATCCCACCCTCACGAAACCGTTTTCCCCACTCACAATATCGCGTCACATCGCACAATCGCGACTCGACCATTGCCCTGGAACTTGCGCGCGTGTCCAGGCGATCGCAATAAGCATCGAAATTCCCGGGAAAACGTTGTTTCGACGTCTGTTCCGTGTAGGATCAACGAAAGCGCGACAGTTTGTTTTGATACGTGGTACTATTTTACCGACCGCCGGCTTGTTACCACGAAACACTGTTTTACCAACCACTACAGCGCTTTGGTTCCGGTTGGCGCCAACATTGAAATTGAGGTGAACGGACTGAAGCCGACGAGTCAGCCGCGGATTGCGACCGATAGGCGGCGCTGAAAGCGGTTTTTCCAAATTCCCATCGCCAGTGGGTAAAATTTTCTTTTCTGGTTGCTGAAAAGAAAATTTTAGCCTTTTCTGTTTGCTGAGTAATAGCCAATGGAACACGGTTGGCTACTTTAAGTGATTTGCATCACTTGATCCACCGAAAGGTGGATGGCCGAAATTTCTTTCTGAGAAATTTGGAAAGAGGACAGGACTATTTCCTCCCGAAAGGGGGAAATGGAAATTGTTACCTTTTAAATTATTCGGAGGATAAAATGGCAAATATTGGTTACTGAGAAGTAACGAAATTTTATTTTCAACTTTCTCTGTCTACTTCATCGTGGCACGCGCACATAAGTTTATTAGTGATGAAATTAATGTAAATTTATTTTTTTTATTGAAAAATAAAGTAACGTAAAACCTTATAGTAAAGTGATTTTAATTTAAAAGGTAAACAAAATTTACCTTTTAAAATTTAAATCACTTGTGAAAATAACGAAAAAAATGAAACTTTCCTTGCGTTTTTCCAATCTTAGATAAAAGTAGCGATAAGATAATTAATTAAATAAATAGCCAAAAATAGAATAGAAGCTTAATGAAGCAAGATAAACAGGAGTCGTCCAAAAACAAAGCGTCATGCACTATCAATTTTGACCTGCAGAAAGTTCTGACTACGCCTCGAGCCGAGATTGGTCCCCTTTATTACCTATCCAAGTTGTGCGTATGGAACTTTACCATTTTTGACACCGCCAATCACCTCGGTTATTGTCACGTTTGGAATGAAACGATTGGACACCGGGGGTCAAACGAAATTGCATCGTTTATGCATCAGTTTTTTGAGGAAAAAACAAAATTGGGTGTAAAAGATTTTTGGTTGTATAGCGATAGTTGTGGAGGCCAGAACCGCAATAGAAACATATTCAGTATGTATATAAAGGCATCCAAAGATATGAACATTAATATCACGCACAGGTATTTTCTTATTTCATCTGATTTTATCATGTTTCTTTCAATTAAAATCGTTTGCTCTAAGTTTAATAATAAACAAAAATTCCATCTGAAATCAGGAGATATACACTCGAACCTCGCACAGGGATCCTTCACATAAGTAGCAAACTTGCACAGGGAGCGAGAAAAACCTCGTACAAGGATCCAAAATACATTAGAGGTATTGAGAAGCAGGCGATTCTTGTGGGAGGGCGCGCTTCGCATCCCTGTGGGAGGTTCAAGTGAATATGGAAACAGCTACTAAAAATGCATTCATTCAATTTGGGCAACTAATGCAGTTTGGAAACAATAAAATAATTATGTTTCTCATAAGTAGTCAAAATGACTGTTGTTGGCCTTTCTAGGTCCCTGGTAGAATATTTATCTATTATATGTGTACATAATATACTATAATATAATATATACATTATAGTATATATTATATTATAGTATAAAGTTTCGCGATTATAAAAATTTATCCGAACTATTTTTCTGGCCAAAAGTTTCTATAGCTAGAATCAGGGAAATACAAGTT
>JABFPB010002866.1:0-18729 GCA_022817645.1 Ceratoteleas bidentatus | reverse complement strand
CATGGAAAATCCATTTTGAGTTGAATCGAATTTTGAGTTGAAAACAAAATATTATTTTTTCAAAATTTCAAAATTTCAAGGGGTCTTTGAACTTTCGAAGTAACACATTTTTGAAAAAAAACTTTTTGTCTCCAACTTTATTTCTAAGATTACAAAGTAGCCCGTGGGTCGAAAGTAGACTGAAATTAATTGATTTTAATTCATATTTAATTCTTCATTCACTTCAAGTCAGTTTTCGCTCACTTTTCATTCACATTTGTTTAATTGTTCACTAACATTTTCATTTCATTCATTAATCACTCTATTGAAAGAAAGAAGTTGACGTCTAAGAAATAGAAAATGTTATTTTATGTAATTTAATAATTAATCACTGTTTTTATAATATTTTTTGTTTACATAATTTAGTGACTTATAAAAACGGGGAGATTAAATTAATAAGACTATCGATAAAATAACAGATATATTTATTTCCTTACATTATATGTATTTATGATACGAGGACAAATAAAGTTTATATTTAAGTTTCTACATTACAATTATCTTGTGAAATTTATAAAAATAGTTTTTATGTGACGTTTACTATCAGGCAATACTGAAATGCAATGTTGCCACATTTTTCAAAAATGAAACCTTTCGAAATTTTATTGCTTTTTTTTGTCTGTACACATGACTTTAGTTTGCAATATCTCTCAAGAAGTCGCTGACTCCCAGTTTTAATATAGAATCTGATTCTCTGGTAAAAAAAACCATTCAAAAATCTAATCATTTTCAATATACAATTCCTATTATAATTCAAATTATGCCAACTTTCCCATTCAACTCAATGTATTTTCAAGTATTTTCATTTAAATATTTCTCAGCCAAATAGTCGGTGCTTATGTCAAACAAAACGGAATCGAAAAAATAAAATCTTGTCTATATGTAACGATGAACATTATTGACTAACCTAATAAACTTTACCACGTAACGCCCTTAATCCTCTATGTATACCAAAATACCTTCAGTTTCTCCTAATGTATTTTCCAGTCAGCTGCACCTCTGGTATCAGAACTCTCTGAAGCCATAATATCCTACAATATGAACACATTCTGCAAACTCCTGCCAAAGATCAACATCAACACTGAAAGGAACTGAAAGACCACCTTTACACTCGGCAACCCAGCAACGCGTTCCGAAGTTGATTAATTTACTTCTACAACATGGAGCAGATAGGAATTCCATCTTCGACGAGGAAGAAACGCCCTTGGTTCTAGCCATTCACCAAGAAAATCTCAAACTAGTCAAACAACTAATCGCATAGGGCGTCAACGTCAACTTGGAAAACGGAAAGGAAAAAACACCTATATTCAATGCCATTAAAACACACAACCTTGAGATTGTAAAATGCCTATTAGACAATGGTGCGAATCTCCAATCTCGAGCTTACAAAATCCTGAATTGTGCTATTTATTTAACATAACCTATAATGGTTATGTTACTGATAGACTACACCGATCAAAGGATCGGTAATTTTGTATTTTTGTTTGATTATGAAACAGAATCGCTATTGTTTGGTGCGACACAACTGATGATGACAAGAGTTATTCAAAGGTTAGGGAAACTAGTGCCGGTGTTTGACTACGATCTGGTAGTAAGTATGCTTTTCGGGAAGATTTTGAACCTTCCGTTATGCTGAAATGTTTGTATTGCAATGACTTCAAAAGTATCACGATGGCGACCCAAATCGTGTATTGGAAGTGGATCTTACGGACGACATTAGAAGTGCAGATTTCAATAGCGTTAGAAGCTATATGCTGTTGAGAAAGAGAATAGAAAAACACACTAAAAATTGTGAATTGGAAGTTGTACGAATGAAATGGATGAAACTGGGCTCTCGGAGAGACTTATGCGTTTACGATATGTTGCTAATGGATGAGAAAAAGTTTGTTCGGTATATGCGAAATGACGAATTCAGATTGAACCTGGCAAAATTGTTGAAGGCGGTAAAATCCGATATACCTATTTATGATAAAGTGCTTCAAGTGTGGGCCAAATCGTGTTTCAGGCGACATAATTTGTTTGTGGCGTCATCCGATATAATTTTTAGTATTTTGGACAAGGTTGTAAAATTGTCGGACGTATGCAAGTTGAAGATAATGGATTGCTTTTCAGTTACCGACATGGAGGATTTGGTTGACTTGAAACAATCATATTTTATTCAGTCATCTTAAAGCCCAAAACGTTCAACTAATTAATCATCTAATTGTAGATATATAGATATGAAAATGTAGATATTATACAAATTCTGATAAAAAATGGCGCGAAGTTCTTGTACCGAACAGACGGAAACGATTTGCTCTGGTAACTGCCAGAACATCTACCATCAGCGGTTTATTCTGCTGCAGAATTGGACAATTGGGAAATTCTGTCATTTCTGATCAGAGAAGGCTCCCTAATTAAATTTCGTTATGTGAACACGAATCCCCTTATATCGGCTATTAAGTGCGGTCTCTTAACTAAGATTGAAATATTACTCAAAGCAGGTGCTTTGTTTTACTATAGAAATGAAGAACAATTAAAAGGTACCACCCTAACGGCTTTAGGATTTGATATTAAGAATTGTAGCTATGGAAGCCTAGATAAATATGGTTCAGTTTATCGTCTTCTCAGACGCAATTGTGAAGCGGAAATTAATCGAATGAAAAGTATGAACTTGTGGACCGGATGTGATCTATCTGTTTACGATGTATTGCGAACAAATGTATATAAGGTTATTCGGTTCATGCGAAATGGCGAAGTGAGAACGAAACTCGTGGAATTGCTCAAAATAATACAATCCGGAATACCCATTTATTACACAATGTTGAAAAAAAAGTCGATATGTGTCTTAGGCGGCATTATTTGATGATGGCATCGTGTAATATACTTGCCAGTATTCTGAATAACGTCGCAGAGTTATCGAACGAATTTATTTTGCACACAATGGAATACCTTTCTATTTCGGATATGGAAAAGTTGGTAGATATGGGAATTGAAGAATTGAATATCTCCGAAACCTACATTTGTAGATAAAAGGCTGATTCTTAACTTTAACATTCATTTGTCTTTCATCATTTATAAGTTGTGTCTGTTTTTATAAAAAAATCAATATCAGTTTCCTTATCTGACCAAAGATTACAAAAAATAAATACCAAATATTATGTAATAAGATATAATAATAGTTTTTTTGAGACTAGACTGATGCCTTTATATTTTAATGTACTAAGTATTTGTGTCTCAAGTCCACGCTGAAAGTCTGCTGCAATGGAGTTAGGAACTTACTTTGTACAAAAATGATGGTTTGATCATTTTTGATCGCTCTTGTCGTTAAATGAGCATCCAACTTTCATTAACAGTATTTTGAGAAATTAATATGGTTGGTAAGGGGTTGTTCACATATTGCGTCATGCTATTTCATAGTTCTGTCTCTTCTCAACCAGAAACAAATCATATCGTCTTACTTTTATATATTTATACTTTTAGCAAGACGAAATATATAGACAATCTCTAATCACACACTCAGAGAACAATTAATTCGGTTTAAATAAAGTTCTCATTCAAATACGAGCCTATTGTGATATAGTTTACGGAATCTCGAGTAAAGTGACTCAACTGCCAAAATAGTGTATTTTGAACGTATTAGATCGTAAGTCTTAGATAAGAAAGTATTAGAGATCATATCGCTCGATTAAAGATATGAGAGCTCTATTTTATAAGAAAGGAAATATATTGCATATTTTATCAATTATATATTTTATAAACATATTTATAAAAAATATTTTATAAACAGATCTACACGTATGTGAAATATATTTTTGGACGATTGAAACGCATTTTGGTACTGCTTATTGTTACACCCAGATTCTTTTACTTGAAAGTTTCCGAAGCAGATTATAAAGATTTGATCTTTATAATAAAATCTTAACGATTATTCTTTAAACTTTTTTCTGAAAGTTGCCTCTTTTCGTCGGATATCTAAAACGTACGGATTTTCGTCCGACAATCGAAACGTGTCTCTTTTTGTCAATTTTTCTGAATTGCTCTTTTTCGCCAAACCCGCGAAATGGGTCTCTTTTCGTCAATTTCGCGAAACGTACTTCTTTTAATCATTTTCGAGAAACCTGCCCCTTTTCGTCAATTCCGCAAAACATGCCTCTTTTCGTAAATTTCGCGAAACATGCCCATTTTCGACAATTTCGCGAAACGTGCCCCTTTTCGCCTAAGGCTGAAACATACCTCATTTCGCCCAGTAAAAGAGGTACGTAAGAGTAAAATTTGTTGAATTTATTTCTCTTGAATTAGTCACTAGTTCAAGTTTAAAAATTCCTATAATAAACATTGTCTATACTACACTAAACATACGAATAAATTGTATTTAAATACAGTTCATTCGTATGTTTAGTGCAGTATAAAAAAAGTTAAATACAAACAAATCAATACAAAAGATAAAGTTTTTTTTTATTATTGGAGCGGTTCGCGTAAGGTGCTTTTATTTACATTTGGACACTTATTTTGATAGTCGTTGATGATTTGAATTACAAATTGTTTTTGATTTTGTGAGTATATTATTGTACTCCGATATCAGCTTGTTTCCATGGACAACTTTCAGATTATTTACAATTTTCGAAGCACAAATAAATTCTCAAATTCAATAGCAAGCTTGGAAATTAACTAAAACAATTTATTTTTATTTTAACCAAAGAAAATTTGAAAAATTAAAAAATCTTGAAGCTATGTAACTTTAAATAAAATTATGAAAATTTAAAATATGAACAAATTAAAAACATTTTGATTATTACTATAAAGTATTAAATAAAGTTAATAAATAAAAATGTACGCGTCCATAGAATGCTCCCAGTATGTGCCTACAATACAGAAACGTTTTTTTCGAAGAAACTTTATTTTCCCATGTAGAGTTTTCTCGGGACTCATCCGCGAGGGTATGTAGTTTGCAGAATTTGCAGAATCTCGCAGATTTTAATATATTTCCTAGTAAAGCGATGTATCAATAAGTCTAAAAAATTATCTACAAAATTATTATCTAAAAAATTCTGAGAAATACTGAAAAGATCTTTTGTAAATTAACTTTTTCAGGCTTTTGTTATAGGGAAAGCGTTAGGATGGAAAAGTGAACCCGTATTTAAATTCCCGGTTGATGACGGAAATATGAGGCTTTTTATGGACGATGACGACCCTCAACGGGAGAAAACGGCCGTGTACGTTGCAAAAATGCAGGTTTTTTGTCAGAATCAGCCAAAGATTTTCTTTGCTTTAATTAATTCGTCTCTTCCCGGAAAATGTGAAATTTCTCAAATTTCCTGGGAAGAGACGAATTAATTTCTCTTTCCAATTAATTAAAGGAAAGAAAAATACGTAAACTTGGAAGGAAAATAGGGAATACGGGTAAGTGATGTGTAGCAGGACGAAAAACAGTAGTAGAAAAGCAGGCGAATTCAACTCTGGAAGAGGTTCAGCACTTGTTATTACAACAACGTGGAGTTACGAGATTTCGAAGAGGTGCAACTCTAGACATGATCATATTCGAAGAAAAACACATGACTCTGCCGCAAGTCGTAATTGATATCGCCGTGATATTTGTGGTTGCCTGGGCTCTGAACTGTTCAAAATGTTTCATCGAGGAACTGTTCAGAGTTAAAATGTCAATATTTTATTAATATTTTTCGTTAATTTATATTAGTGAAATAGTATGAAATGAGTGAACAAACATATACAGCTTCTCCCAATTTTATACGGAATAAATTAACAAATATGTCAAGAAGTCTTTGACAAGACTTTCGTGGGTCAGAATTTTACAAATTCTATTGGGACATGTCTTAAACGTATTTCGACTTCTCCGAAATTTCTGCAGCAATTTCCGAAATGTTTTCACTTATGATTTGGGGGGGGGGAGAGGTGATTTTCCCAAATGTATTCGGAAATTTTGTAAAAGTATTAGGAGTTTTTCCAAATAGAGATCCATGTATTCGGAAATTCTCGTACCTAAAATCCTTTTCCATATCGGCGTAATACATTTTGAAAATCCCGTAATACTATTACGAAATTCCCGAATTTTTTAGAAAATCTAACCCAAAAAAGTCATAACCGACAAGATTTGGGAAATTGCGATGTAGATTTTTGGAAAAACTCCTAATACTTTTTTTAATTTTATTTATTTAAGGGGTTACTTCCACTCAGGATCGACGTTTTTACGTTATTTTTGGATTTTTTTCTCCAAAACTAATATGCGTATAAAAAAACAAATTAGTACGTTAGAAAGATCTGTATTTCGGCTTCATTTTACAATTTCTTCAAAACAATTTTTTTTTAATTGGCGGAGAAATAGCCATTTTCTAGGAGCACCTCTCAGGGGAAGGAGTTTGCGGTGGACACGATAATTCGTGACCCGCTTATCTAAAACAAAAAACAATAACAGGTATCGAAAATATATTTAAAAAACTTGCCCTTGAACGAAGGAAATTGAAATGTATAGATTCAAAACAAAATTGCGGCTGTATGAAAATGAAGGTCACTTTTTTACTTAAAATTTTGCTGTTTTAGCGTGCAAAAAATATTAATTTTTAATAGAAATGAAATTCCTTCGTTCAAAGGCACCAAAATTTTATTTGCAAGAAGTATGCCAAATTTCATCGAAATCCGTTGAGAAGTTTGTCTGTAATCGTGTCCACCGACTTGAAAAATGTCGTTTCGAGATAAATGGCTTCAAGTTTTCGGATTAAATGGAATGTAGCCGTGTAGTGTTCGTTTCGGCGATCAAAAAAAAATACTTCCACTCATCGGATCGACTTGAACCTTTGGAATTATATAGATAAAGGACAGAACTTTCCCATGGTGAGATTTTTGAAAAATCGATTTTTCAAAATTTCTAAGTGGAGGTAACCCCTTAACGGAATTGTTAACGACGTGTGAAAGTCGTTCAATTTTTTACGAACAACTATCGCCAAATATGGATTCGTTTTCCCGTAAAATGATATCATATTCATCACAGAATCCGAATCCGCCTGTCAGAGTTGGATTGGCTTCTTGAGTGCGATTTTGCACGGTTGCGCGCTTCGCTGGCGTTGACTAGATTAGCGTTCTTGTCAAATAAGATATTTTAACCGGAGTGGTGATTTTGCATTTGGCTCGATAAGAAATATATTAGTGCTGTTTCATTAACGCACTTGCATTACTCAAAACTAGGTTGAATTTTGACTTGGAATTTCCTTGGCTGTTCGCCGTGTGTAAGCATGTAGAGATGGGGCATTTGGGGTGGTTGTGGGGGCATTAATAAGGAGCAGGAGGCTGGGTGGCGCGTGCGAGCCGCTTTTTCAGAAGGCAATTCAAAGAAATTGACTGCTACGTTTCAGTGGAAACTGTTACTTTATAGTTCGGAGCATTCTAGCGTATTTCTGTAGAATAGGCGGGGTATGTTTGTGAGTGCAGCCAAGAGAGACTGCATTCACGTACGAGAGATATACTGTGTTGGTTTATAGTAAACGGACGCTGATAGTTTGGAGAGCAAAGTACACGGTGAGAAAAAATGTTTTTGATTCAAAAGTGAACTAGTCATAGGACATAGAATTATTGAAACAATAGCAGATTCTGTTGGATCAACAGTGAATTCTGTTGGAACAACCGTAAATTCAGTTGGCTCAATAGCAATTGCTCAACTGCAACAGCATTAAATGTTATTGATCCAATAGAATTTGCTGTTGTTTCAACATTCTACACTCTCAGAAATGCCTATACAATCTAAACAGAATGAATCTGTGTCAAGTGGAAATTCCATTCAATGTCTGATTAAGCAAATGTCATGTTATGTTAACCGGAATCAATTATGTTAACCGAATTTTAGTTTTGCCCGTGTATTGAGACTTGCAGAGTAGCAAAATGGCCGCCCTTAAGCCACTTTTCGAAAACTTCATTTACATATTCAAGTAAAATTAAGCATCTAAATGTCCTCCGTTCAAGCAGGTGCAGCATTTATAGCCATACATATTTAAAGTGTCAACATTTAGTCGCTTAATTGGGCTTAAAAATGTTAATGAAATTTTTATAAAGTGGCTTAACGGTCGCTATGTTCTCTCCTGCTAGTCCCATATAACTACCACTCATTGTCTGGAACAGGAAACTCTTTTTTTCAGTGTGCTAAATTCATTTTTCAATATGAATTTAGCAATGTTATAACTGTTCATACACAGTGCAAGAAAACCAAAACACTGAAATAGAATTTAAAAAGTTATAATGCTTATTATCTATTTCAGTTCCTTTTAGAAAAGTATGGAGCTGTTAAATCTGAAGTAATATAGAGTAATGCAGTTTTGTTCAAAGTTGTTGCAGAGAATGAGCCGGTAATTTGTGTGAGTGGGAGTGGTGAAATGGGATTTTCTATGCGGGGAGAAAATGTTTGTTGGGAAATAATTTGTTAGGTATCTTGGGCAAAAGATTGTTTGGTCTTTGTCGAAGTGAAAGGAAAGTTTGAAATAAGAAAGGACCGGATTCGACGAAGAAAGGATGGTTAGCTTGGAAATGATAAGGTCATTAAGGTCAGCTGACAAGGAGTCTCGACTCGTTTAGAAAAGCAGTCGATTTTGTTCTGTTTGCTAACTTAAGACTATTTACACAGCTTGAACTTCAAAGATTGTTTAAGAAAATTGTTTCTGCTTGACACGTTGAATCTCTGGCATGAATTTTACGCCATTTCAGGAAGAGTGACGAAATATCGACAGACTCTAAAGCGGTTTTCTGCGTCTCAGAGTGTAATGCTTTTTTAGCATATCTAACAGTGCTTATATTATAAAATCGACAAAATGGACGACTTTGCATGAAACTGGATAGTAAAATTTGATACTGTCAATATTATAATGATACGATTTTCAAACGAGATATGTTACAAGATACCTTAATTAATGTGTTAATTAATTTGAAATTCTATCGAACATTTGCAGGTGTATTAAAGTAGTTTCATTTAAGGTAGAAAATCAGGTTAACCTTACAACTCAAGAATTACTTATTACACGCATAATTTGGTAAATTTAATGTTACTGTATCGATTTACACCAAAAGTGGTATTCTCCACGTATGAACGGGGAAAACAATTAACAAAGTTGGATTCATATCAACTGCCGTAACTAGGCCGCGAGCAATTTCAATGTTTTATATTAAAACAACTCACCATGTCTATGAAAAAGTATGTTATATGTAATAGCTTTAAAATTAATTTTTTGATTGCCAATAACAAACTGCAGACTACAATTCATGCATTGATATTTATATTCCGAATAAACGAGTTAATAAACTTGTGAATATAAGGTTGTTTTAGATGAAGATACACATAAGGCAGTTCTGCATAAAAAAATACTTCGTTTTATTAATTCAATCAGTCATACAATAAATATAAATTTACATTGAATTAATACAAGTATTTGTTTAAAATCTGATCTCCTTAAATCAAGGGAAAATTTCCAAATATTGGCAGCGACCCAATGAGGCAAAGTATAATGTTTTTAAGTATTCCTACGATTTTTTTTGCGTTCTCAGAACTGTTTTGTACGTTTTTTCCGCGGTATGTACTTTTATATTTTGTTTAACTTAACTTGCTCAATTTAAAATAATTTGTAAATAATTGCTTGAAAACAAATATTTTGTTAGCAGTTTATTGTCGTTGATAGAAACCAGAGGTATCATTCCAAGATGTTGGGTTGGCGAATTTCGTTTAGTAAGTTAGTTCGTCTTCAGGTGCGCTACTCTGACAGACAGTAAATCAGTGATACTAACTATAATTTATTGTTCAATAGATTCGTTTGTATAAACCCAAGTTTTGTTTAAAACAAAGCAACTGAAAATTAGTCAATTTTAATTAATTTTCATCGAAATAAACATTATGGTAGTTCAGTCAACTACCAAACGTTGTTGCCTATATTTAACTCAAAAAGTAATTCAACTAAAAACGATTTTTCTCAGTGTACTTTTTTCGTATGTAATAACGCTAAATTAATTATTATTAAATTTGGCACTAAACATGCATTCAACTACATACATCTCACATGACAGAAGGCGATACAAATTACGTAATTGATCAACAAGTCTAATAGTGTTTACGGTTTTACTGAGCCGTTTTCCAACTTATTTTCTTATTTATTCTTATTTTCAGTAGTCTAACTTTTATTACCCTGAGACTATTTATTCGTTGATTTAAAATGAAACGTCGTATACTTTCGCGAATCGTTTTTTTTTGGAAACAGTACTTATAAAAAAAAACTTTCCAACTGAAGTGGCATCGATGAAACATCAATCTCTACTAAAGTGGAAGTAAACAGTTCTGATAAAGTGCTCTTGCTCCGTCAAACTATTCATGAAATAATGACATTCATTTCTTTGACAATACGCACTCATTAATTTGCAATAAGATGTCGAAAAGGACGAAAAATAATGATTTCTCGTGTATTCGCGTGATTATCAATACACGTTATTCTCAGATGCTCATATCTGAGAACCTGTGACATGAAACGAAACTGATATATGCGTTACGCATTGCCCGATAATACAAGACAATAATAAAATCTAATACTGACTGGAATGACAAATCAATAATACATACGATAAACGTAATATGCACTAAAGTCAACAAATGCCTGTCATGTTTCAACGAAAAATGTTATTTCACCAAAACGACTAATCTTTTCGACAGTATTGCGTTTGGACAAACGTTTATGCCCTTCTGGAAAAACCGATATCCTGTAAACAAATGAGACAAAGCGCCTTTTCCAGTCAAAAGGGATTTTTCATTTACGAGAGTTTTGTCGTTTGCTGCAAAAAATTCGCAACACGGAGAAAACCAGCATGCAGTTACGCATTTTTCGTCCGCTAATTTTTAATACATTACTTTCCACGTCTGGTTTTCTCCGCTCTCTGTTCGGACAGACTAAATGGACTAACACTCGTAAAAGGTCTGCAGCAACAAACATAATAGCGTTTTCCAAATATTTAAATATTTCACTTGCATTAACGGCGCCTTCAGCTGCAGATAGCAGTACCTATCAGACTAGTGTACCAATGTACATAATGTAATACTACATTGTGTTTAAATTCCTTGCTATACATTTTAACTGTTAATAATTTTAATCAATTTAAAATCAAGTTAGCCAGGCATCTGCTCCACTGTAGACCTGAATGCAACCGAGTTCGACTCGGCGTTGCCATGGAATATTTAATTACACACCGAGGCTGCGCGTTTTTCTCCCTTCGTGAGCTATTTTTTGGAATTACTAAGCATTTATTGCAGATTATGACGTACTTTGCAAACTTCATTTGTTGGCGGTCGTTAATTTTGCAACACGATTCCTCGCGTTTTTATGGACCTCGTTGCGGGCAAATTAATTAATTCGGCGATAAAAAGTCTTATGTTGCAGAAAACTCGCACCTTTTCTGCGATCAGTTATGGTGATTGTTACCATTACCGATGGGAAACGCATTGAAGTTGGATTCGTCGCTTGCATATGATATGTTTACCATGAGGCAACGGCGCCGTAAAAATCGCGGACCGAACAGTGGGGATGATTTTTTAACGCGCGCTCCCTGATTTACGGGCCAAGACGGTTTACTTGTAAGTTATTTATGGAACGCGGCTGTTCCTTCATGAGCCACGCAATATTTACGGCGCGTTATCGGCGAGTGGCGGCGCATCATTTTTATGCTACAGGTCATGTACTTTTCACGCGCTGCATTTCGCAAAATATTATCGCGCTGCATAAAAGCCGCTAGACTTTCTCGAGTGACAATAACGCGTTCAAATGTTTTGCGAATGTTTGAAATACATGATACCGGCGTTTAAGTATCCCACGCAGTAAACGCCCGGTAAGTAACTCATTAATGCCGCGCATTACAAAAATGCTCGGTAATAAGTTCTAACTGTCTCATACGCCGCGCGATTGTTTCAGTGCGATGCTGCGCGTGTAACGTAACTGCGGAACAGACGCTAATTTGCGCAACGAGATGACTTAAGCTAAAAACGACGACAATTTTGCGCGTGGAATTTAATAGCTCGCGAGGGGAAGTTTAATGAAATAATACTGAAACAACGTTACTTCGGAATTTTGAAGTTCGACGCGTCTGTCTTGCCTACATGAATTCGTTGTGAAGTTAAGGAAAATTATCCCTGGAATTTCTTTTTCGGACTTTTCGAACTTGTCAAGCGCGAGCTTGTCGACAATGCGTTTTCGAAACAAAAGTCGGAGTGAATGAAACTTTTGGAGTCTGAAAAAGACTGGGGTTTGAAGTTACGGCGCTGTTGGATTGTATTTCAGTGATCATTTAATTGAGGTACACCAGAAAAAATGTGTTGACCCAACAAAAATTCTGACAGAATGGCAGATTTTTTTATTAAGGTTAACGTTTAAAAATGTGTTGTCCCTATCGGTTGAAGTTTCGAATTGGTGATTGTACGATTTGCATATACGAATATTTTGACATATTTCAACGGTGAAAATTGTTGCCGAAATTAATGTTCCAATGTAGTGAATTTTGTGTTTAATAAATATAACAATTTACCAAACAATGAATGATAAAATGAATGAAAAATAAACTAAAAACATGTTATTGCATTGTTAGTTACAATTAACAATTTTTGTTTTTCCTTTCTATATAAACGTATATCTCGAAATATCACAATTATTATTATAAATAAGAACAGTCAACGTAGCAACAGTTCATGCAATACAAAATCAATAAACAAATATAACGAAGCAATGAAGCAAATGTTATTTCAACTATCTACTCCGAAATTATTCGAAATTCAAATATTCTAATTTACTAAAGTAGATATTTAATTGAAAGTTATTGTTATATTCTGATTTGACTCCTAACATCATTCTTTCATTTTTTATAGAATATCTAAATCTTACACATCCGAAACGTAATATCAACATATTGGTTCTAACGAATTTTTTCATGTTTTTTTTTAATTACGTTTTTTCTGGTGTTATTTTTTAGTTTATTTTGCAGTTTAGAAATGCCTCAACGGAACGAGAGTGTCAATGCAATGATCGGCTAAAAACTGCAAACCACTGTCATGTTTAGCTAATAACCTGGGCTTTGGGTTGATTCAAGATTGTTTGCGCGTGCTGTTTGCCATACCGCTTATCATTCGCCAGCAATTGTGTCTGTCACGGTACTCGAAATCCACTCAACTCAATTACACGATCATCATTATCCGCGAGACGCCCTGTCGACCCAACACTACGAATCCGAGCACGCGCTTCGCGAAAGTCAAAAATTAATTACGCATTGTGCAATTGGCGTGTTTTCGCTGTACGAGTATCATCACTTGTCACGCATAAATTCGACGGTCGAAAAATTACACTCGGCGTCAACTTCAAAAGCCGAAATTAGCACCGCTCTTTTCCGTCTTTCCAAACTCGCCTCCTTTCCGCCCATTTTATCTCCCCCGCTGAGAAGATAGATTGCGCGCACCCGGGAAAAAATGTCTCCGCGACACTTTATACAACAGAAGCGAACAGTTAACGAAAACTCTGAAACGATGTGGAAAGAATGAAAGAATCTGGCAGAATCAGTTTTGACAGAATATTAGGCAATATATGCACTTTATTTATAACAAATATTTATATAGAATATTTTATTTGTATTTATTGTTACATTATATTATATTGTTTCTATATAAAATAATTTTTCAAGGATTACGCTTTTGAACAAAGGTTCTTGACACCTTACTTAAATGTAAGCTTGTTGTAAAAAAGTCGGAAGAAATTCTTACAATCTTTTTTGCAAATATTTTTTAAACGCTTGAGCCATAAATACTACTTAGAGACTAAGTAGTACAACACACAGCAAAAATTATTCATTACATACAAATAGATTTATTTATAGATACTTACTATCTCTACATTGAATCATTATTGTTAATTAATAGTTATCTTCTTGCGTAATTTACGTTATATTTGTTAGTAATAAATTTGCATGAGTATCGGAATTTGTAAATTTGCCATACATTTTAAAGTTTCCGATTTGGTTTCAGAGGAACGTTTATCCAGCTTTTTAGCAAAAAGCTGGATAATCTTTTTCTGTACTCAAAAAACGGGAATGTTATTGGTACATTCGATATTGTTTAGTTTTAGTGTGACTTGACACACTAAAACTAAAAATTCAATCTGGGTCTGTTAAACATTAAAGTTTCATATCTGATATAATACCTTAAATCAAATACTTTATACGAATCAGTTTCGTAGAAATTAAGAATGTTTTTCTGTAAAAATTAAGTGTCCAATTCTAAAACATTTTGTAAAACAGGAGCAATAAATGTCTCAACGTCGAAAAACTAGATACAAAGCTGCATTTCTTCCAGTGCTGTCAGTACATGCAACGAACTAACTAAAAACAGTTTAGGACTAAAAAACGCAGAGCTGTAAAGTCTGCATTCTTGCTTTCCCAGTGCTCCAAATAAGTTAAACAACACAGTTTCCTCAGTAAAGAAATATATTATTTTTTCACTTCTCCTATTACAGGTTTATTTAATACATTTAACTTTCGATTTACACTGCAATTAAGGTATAATGTAAATAAATATTCCCAACTAAATTTTACACCGCTTCTCGAATTCCTTTTAATTTTGCCCAACGGCACGGTTGTCACGATAACACGATCATTTGATATATTTCACAGTAATTATCGGAATTTTCGATACGAAATTTTTCCAGCACACCGACCAACGATCAACCGGACAATCTATCAAAACCTCGCTTTTTCGCCTTTGCGTCGCAACCCCGAATGTATCGTTATCAATTAACAGATAGTCTAAATTAACGTCATTTAAAAGCGGATTACAAGCGTTCGATCAAAAGCAACGCTGAACGCTTCATTAATCGCTCATATTATTTCGCCTCATTATAACATCGGCAATATAAATAATAAACGCAAATAAATAGTTCGAGTCAATCAGTGGTCGGACGGACCGCATTTGTAACTGTCACTCATAAGGGGCGGGAATTGTCTGCGTGACGAACGAGGTCGCGAGTTTTGTCGGTGGCGAAAAACGGGGATTCTCGGGGACGATTGAAAAAAATCACGCGAGCTCCGAGCGTTTGTCACCGCTCGGCCGGATAATCGCACAAATAACAATTAGCGGCCGCGGAGCCGCTGTTTATTCGGCGCCCGCGCTCGCCGATTTGTCTTCATTTAAACTGGTTATTTGTTCTGCCACGCTAAGCTGTCCGCGCGATTCATCTTGCCGTTCTTTGCAGATATATTCCAACGCAAATCTGCCGGTGAATTTGGAGATCCTCGCGCTCAGCCCGCTTATACTTCCCGAGGGAAAAAACGCACTGGTCACCAGCGACAACATCGCGATGGTGCTGGATATCGCGAAATACGGCGTCGAAGAAAACGGAGTGCTGTTCACTATGGTCACGCCCCCAACCCATGGATCGCTGGTGCTGGATGTCCCGCCAGGGGGCGCTGATCGATCTTTCACCCTGCACGACGTCAATCAGGACAAGGTGATTTGAGATTGCAATTTTTTGGCGATGTGGGGGGGGCGAGTAAATGAAAATCGATTGAAATTGATAGAAATGTAAAGAAAACATTTTATCGGTTTCATTATAGTTTCTTAATCGGGTTTTGGGTTCAAACTAAAATTATTGTTTTATTTTATGAAGTAGAGTTTTAAACAAATAAATGTTAGTTTTCGTCACTAGTAATGTTGTATGAAATAGAACACTTATCACTAAGTGTACTTATAAGCGTGTGAAGATTTGATTTAAAAAATTATCTTTGCCAGTATCCTAAGGTATTTCGGTTGAATTAGTCTTTATCAGTAAGAGGATCCTTTTTCAATAAACGAATTCTTAAATTTAATTCGGATTTTTAGTGATTAAAAAAGTCAACTTTTTACCGTGTAATATTCATGATATTGAATAAAAAATGATTCAATATAGCATCACGCTGATGGAAATATGGTGATGTGACGGATAAATCGAAGAATTCCGGAGTATTTGTTCGAATAATTAAAAAAACGTTTTCGAGAAAAACGGATTTCGATTTAAACGGTTTTACTTTCACATTACAAAGTGTACAGTCATAATTACATTTTTATTAATTTCATCAACTTGTCGTTTCGAAAAAAAAAAAACAAAACACCACCTGAAAGAGAACACCTCAAAGCATCAAATAATGCAATAAAATTTGTCTCCCAATTTTGTCGAATGTTCATCATTG
Source organism: Ceratoteleas bidentatus (assembly GCA_022817645.1). Taxonomy (NCBI): domain Eukaryota; kingdom Metazoa; phylum Arthropoda; class Insecta; order Hymenoptera; family Scelionidae; genus Ceratoteleas; species Ceratoteleas bidentatus. The sequence continues at coordinate 2,484 of JABFPB010002866.1, read as the reverse complement.
TTTACTTGCCTGTCCCCTTAAAATTTGCAAATTGGTTTAAATTGGAAATTATCGTTACCCGAATCGGCCGCAGTAGTATATTCGAGTTACCCAGTTATCAGAATAAATTATACATTTGCAATTTGAAGAACTAAATTGGAACTTGAAACTTTCACACAGTAAAAAATGCGGAGTTAAATGGGTGTCATGGGAGTTAAATATGCACTCAATATGTAGTTCCAGCAGGTCCACTCTTTAACGGTGTCAAAAGTTAGTCGAAGTTAAATTACGGAGTGAAATTCATACGCACGGAGTCATTTTGGCTGGAATGCGCATGCGCAGTAGACAAAATGACTCCGAGCGGTGTGAATTTTCACTCCCTTACCCTTACACTCACACCATAGCCTCAAACTCCGTTAATTTTTTACTGTGCACATTTTCAAGAATAATGATTTCTCGTTTTTCGACGTTTATATTTGAGGTTACGTGTCACCTCAAAAACGAGAAATCACTACCCTACCGAAAATTTCCAGTCTGGAAACCAGTCTGATGTCCAGTCTGGGATCCAGACAGGAAACCATACTGGGATCCAGACTGGAAACCAGACTGGGATCCAGAATGGAAACCAGACTGGAAATTGTTTTTTTTTTATTACTATCGATTGCAACCGTTCAAAAGGTGCGGAACGCTTTCTGCAAACACACAAAACAGTTCCGCACCCATTTCGCGTCTGCGGAGCACATTCCGCACCCATTCCGCACCTGCGGAAAACTTTCCGCAACTATTCTAAAAAATCCAAAATCTCTCCGCAACCATTCCGCACACGCTGACAACTTTCCGTCTCCCTCAAAGTAAATCCGCAACCATTCCGAACCTGCGGAAAACGTTTCAAAACAAACCAAAATCATTCTGCAGCCATTCCGTACGTACGGAAAACGTTCCGCACGTACGGAAAACATTCCGCAACAACCCGAAATGCGTTCCGCAACTACTCCGTACGTGCGGAAAACTTTACGCAACAATTCGAAATCGTTCCGCAAACATTCTACACCTACGGAAGACATTCCGCATCAAACCGAAATCGTTCCGCATCAAACCGAAATCGTTCTGCAACCACTCTGCACCTGCGGAAAACATTCCGCAATAACTCGAAATCGTTCAGCAACCATTCAATATACGCGGAAAACATTCCGCAATAACCCGTAATGCAATCCGCAACCATTCCGCTCATGCGGAAAATTTTCCGCATTAACTCAAAATCGTTCCTCGACCAATACGAACCTGCGAAAAATGTTCGCATCAACCCAAAATCGTTCTGCAGCATTCGAATGTTTCCCGTAGTTGCAGAATGGTTGCGGAACGATTATGATTTGATGCGGAAAGTTATGCGCAGGTGCAAAAAGGTTGTGGAAAGATTTCCGCAAGTGCGGAGTGACTTCAGAACATTTCCTGAATTAATGCGGAATGTTTTCAACATGTGCGGAATATTTGCGTAAATTATTCCGCAGTTGCAGAATAGTAAAGGGACTAATTTCGGTTGTGGCAGAAAGATTTCTGTGGTTCCAGAAGGTTGCGGAACGCATTACGGGTTGTTGCGGAATGTTTTCTATAGGTGCCTAATGGTTACGGAAAGCACATCGAGTTGTTGCGGAATATATTTCGACCCCACATATGAACTCACATATGACTCCACATGTGGGGTAATAGGTGGGGTCACATGTGACTATATGTGACACCCTCTGTTGAGTATACTCTTAAAGCTGTACAATAATTTTATTCGAAACTCTAAGTACAATAATTTTATTCAAAAATAATGTTTTGGGAAATATATCATTGTTTTATAATAAACTACCCAATCGACCATGCGTTTCACAATGTATACATTATGAATGAAAAATGTATTTCCCTTTCAACCCGTTTCCAATCCGTTTGGGCTCCAATTGAATATTTCCCACTTATAATGTTCACAGTGAATACTTACTATGAATGTAATATGAATGAAAAATGTACAAATAATGAATGAAAAATGTACAAAAAATGAATGGAATGTGAACAAAAAATGAATGAAAAATGTACAAATAATGTACAAAAAATGTACAAAAAATGTACAAAAAATGTACAAAAAATGTACAAATAATGTACAAATAATGTACAAAAAATGTACAAAAAATGTACAAAAAATGTACAAAAAATGTACAAAAAGTGTACAAAAAGTGAATGAAAAATGAATAAAAAATGAATAAAAAATGAACAAAAAATGAACGAAAAATGAACGAAAAATGAACGAAAAATAAATCTACAACAAATGAAAATGCATATTAAAAAATTACTCCAGTCGCCCCCCCCCCCTCACTCTCTCCCTCTCTCGGTCTCTTGTAGATCTTGTAACATTTTTACGAATATTTGAATCGAAATTCCGGAGAAAGAAAAAATCCGCCGCCGCTGAGAATCGAACCCCCCAACCGAACCCGACCCGACCATCCTACCCGATACGCGCCTACTTTA